>BTRK01000003.1:38646917-38826229 GCA_036245805.1 Pristionchus mayeri
AATGTCGAAAGTTAAGATCATAAACTAAACAATTTTTGGCACAACAAGAGAAAGTTTACCTCGTACTTGTGTCCTTTAGAGTATGACTCATGACCGCAATCACAACGAAGGAGACATCCAGCCTGTAGAAATTACAATTTCAACACTAACTTTTTAAAGCTGAAATTTTTTTATTCTAAAATCCGGCAAACTATCACCAGAACAGGAGTGGTTGAGTGCTTGACTCTGAGATGATCCTGCCAAGCAACCACAGATCTTGAACAATACTGAAATTTATTCAGTCAAACATATATTTACAATAAAAGTTCAATTATAGAACTGACTTCACACTCCAGACACTTAAGTTCATTCTTCTTAGTTTCATTATCCTTCTCTTTGTTGTCAATCTTCATTGATTTAGATCGAGATCCACCCTTGAAAGAATTATTCTTCTGAGGATCAATCTGCAGTTAAATGCAAGCTCTTCCAACGAAATAGTTAGGCTCTTCCTTGTAAATAATAAAATAGAAAATGAGCGAAAAAATGTGCAACGACTCGTAGTCTACGAGACAGTTCATTATCTAACCTTGTATCTCATCTCCATTGATTCCGATTTCGTTTTCTTCACTGATGGTTCATCTTCTCTATCCGAGTCTTCCATACAATCAGTGTATTTGACAGGTCCTGAGACATTCTTCGTATATCTTCTTCTCTTCTCCACTTCTACTGACTCAGTGATCACCTGCGTAGAAAGATTACAAAAAGAAGGAATTCCGCGTTTAAAAATGAAAACACGTTTCTAAAAGTGCTAACCTGAACAAAGCCATTGCTAGTGTCATTATTCCCACCATCATGCTCGATTTGATCACCATAAATTGAATCCTGGCCACCAAAATCATTGCCCTGAATGATCACACAAATTATCAAGTCTTTTTGAAATGGACAAACCTTACCTTCATTCAGCATCGGCTCATCCTTGAAATCCATTTCGTCTCCATTGAAATGCAAACCGAATTGCTGTAAGGTATGATTTTAACATATTGGGGTGTCCGGAAAGTTCGTATAATTTTTTGTTTTTATTTTTTATTCAATGCTTTACAATTCTCAGTGACCAATGTATGCCCCCTTCTTTCTCACTACCTCCCTCCAGCGATTGGGCAGGGTCTCGATTCCTCTCTTCCAGAATGCGGGTTTCTTCGAGACCGCCCAGTTCACGAAAGCCCTCACAACTTCATCTCGATTCTTGAACTTCTTTCCTTTGCAGAAGTCAGAGAGAGAGCGGAAGCAGTGGTAGTCGCATGGGGAGAGATCCGGGGAATACGGTGGATGGGGAATCCTCTCGATCTTCAGCTCGTCCATTTTCTTTTGGGTCATCTTCGCTCGATGTGGGCGAGCATTGCCCATCAGAAGAAGGATTTTGCCCTGGTTCAGGAGTCTGGGAGGGACTCTGATCGCGACATCTTCCAGTTGTTCAGAGAAGAGGTCGGCATTGATGCTGGTGCCAGGGGCGAGGATCTCCCAGTAGATGGGACCGAGCACTGAGAAGAAGAAGCAGAGGAGTTCCTTCTTTCCGTGCTCTTCCTTCTTCAGGACGGGCGTGGGCTTCTCATCTGCATCCACCCATTGCAGTCTCCTCACAGGGTTATCTTACGTGATCCACTTCTCATCTGTAGCGATGATGGAATTGACCCATCGAAGATTGGATCTACGATGGAGTAATTCCCGACAGACTTGAACACGATTTTTCAGCTGTTCGGGGGAGAGGTCATGGGGAATCACTTGTGGGAGTTTCGGCTTCTTCCCAGATCGATGGAGGATATCGGACACCGTTGATCTGGGAGTACCAGTATCCTTCTTCAACTCACGCACACTGGCCATGGGCTTGCGCTTCAGTGTGCGGAGAACGAGAGGCTGATCGAGGGAGGGAGGGGAGAGAGCGGGGTTGATCATCGAGACCAAACTCCCCTTTCTTGAAGCGGGAGAACCACTTATAGCAGAAGGGTATGGAGGGGGCGTCAGCTCCTTCCGACTGGGCCAGGGCAGAGTGGGCCTCCTTCACGGATCGGCCAAGACGGTAGTAATGAAGTAAAACTGCTCGGAGGTAGAGATGGGAGTCCATCACAAGAATCAATGTAGCAACTAGGAGACTGATTAAATCCTCTCACTACTCAACGTCAGAATGATGCAATACATTGTTGACAAACAGATTGCGCAATCACTGCATTTGATCGCGAACTGACTTTTTTCCGAAGCATTATACGAACTTTCCGGACACCCCAATAAAATTAATATTAAGTATTTACCTGACCACCGTCCAACACAGGAACATCAAATGGTTCTTCCTTAGGTTTCATCTAAAAGCAGGAGATTGAAGTCTGTTTCGAATAAAATGTCCATTTTATATATATTTATTAGGATGTAATAACTGACCAAACCATCATTGAGTATCTCCTCCTTAATCTCCTCTCCAATGAAATCCGGACCGAATGGCTTAAATTATGCAACGGAATTAGTACGCGCAGTGAATATTTACCTGCTCATCGCCTTGAATATCATCGATGGGCTCCTCTTTCAGCTCGATTAGACTATTATTGAGTGACTTTTCCTCATCTCCTTCATTCAACATCCCTACTTTATACTCTTTCGTCTCGATATTTGCTGACTTTTTCCGCAGTTTTTCGGTCAGAAATGTGAGTGTACCCCGCTGTCAGGTCAGAGCGAAGCTGGCAAAAGACCTCACTAACCAGTCGGCCACGAGAGCACTTGTACCTCTCCCTTTCTTTCGCGAATAAGTGGTGGCGAGAGAGCGTGCACACGAGGTCAGCCGGGGAAGGGAGACGCGGGGAAGAATGAGGGGAAGCTGGGGTGCGCGTTGGAAGGGGGACGGAGAGGAGGTGAGAGAATGAAAGGTGATAGGGCAGAGGGGAGACAACGTTAGGAGGGAATGGCGGGTAGCGTATTATCATTTCGAATAAACTTAGTAATCCGAAAGCGAGTGAGAGGGAGAGCGAAGGTGAACTTGATAGCGGAGGAGAGAGGGGAGGGGAGGAGAGTGAGGGAGGGGAGGTGGGAGAGCGGAGGTGAGATAATCTAATGAGGGAATGACGGGCAGCGTATCAATTCGGACAGCTTAGTAATCCGAAGGCAAGTGAGAGGAAGAGCGGAGGTGAAATTTATAGCGGAGGAGAGAGGGGAGGGGAGGAGAGTGAGGGAGGGGAGGTGGGAGAGCGGAGGTGAGATAATCTAATGAGGGAATGACGGGCAGCGTATCAATTCGGACAGCTTAGTAATCCGAAGGCAAGTGAGAGGAAGAGCGGAGGTGAACTTGATAGCGGAGGAGAGAGGGGAGGGGAGGAGAGTGAGGGAGGGGAGATGGGAGAGCGGAGGTGAGATAATCTAATGAGGGAATGATTGGCAGCGTATCAAGTCGAACAGCTTAGTAATCCGAAGGCAAGTGAGAGGGAGAGCGGAGGTGAAATTTATAGCGGAGGAGAGAGGGGAGGGGAGGAGAGTGAGGGAGGGGAGGTGGGAGAGCGGAGGTGAGATAATCTAATGAGGGAATGACGGGCAGCGTATCAATTCGGACAGCTTAGTAATCCGAAGGCAAGTGAGAGGAAGAGCGGAGGTGAACTTGATAGCGGAGGAGAGAGGGGAGGGGAGGGGAGGAGAGTGAGGGAGGGGAGATGGGAGAGCGGAGGTGAGATAATCTAATGAGGGAATGATTGGCAGCGTATCAATTCGAACAACTTAGTAATCCGAAGGCAAGTGAGAGGGAGAGCGGAGGTGAAATGGATAACGGAGGAGAGAGAGCGAGGGGAGGTGGGAGAGCGGAGGTGAGATAATCTAATGAGGGAATGATTGGCAGCGTATCAAGTCGAACAGCTTAGTAATCCGAAGGCAAGTGAGAGGGAGAGCGGAGGTGAAATTTATAGCGGAGGAGAGAGGGGAGGGGAGGAGAGTGAGGGAGGGGAGATGGGAGAGCGGAGGTGCGATAATCTAATGAGGGAATGACGGGCAGCGTATCAATTCGAACAGCTTAGTAATCCGAAGGCAAGTGAGAGGGAGAGCGGAGGTGAGAGAATCGAAGTTGAAAGGTATTTTCAGAACAACTTAGTCCCGGCTCGCCGCGCAGCGGCGAGCCCTGACTGAACTTGGTTCAAAGGCGAACTCCCGCCGAAGGCGGGAGTGAGCGTCGGGGTTACGAAAACGGTTTGACGGGTTTTCTGGTAATTAAATAAGCTGGGCTATATCAGGATTTAGTGAAAATGGTAGATCGTTTTTACGTTGACTGGTGCGGAGGAGGGACTGTTTTATAAGGGAATAATGAGTAGCGTATTATTCTGAACAACTTGATTAACGTGTTGTTCAGAATTAAAAATCTTTTCACTTGGTCGATTTTAAAGGAGGTAAACTTAGTTAACTAGTCTGCTCTTCATCCATTGAATCACTTCGATTAATTTCCTTGTTCTGAAACAAAAAATAGAGGCACTATTCCAAAATAATTTTATAATAACGTGTAGAGCACAAATCTCACCACATTGTCTGTATCACTGGACGCATGGACGATTCTTTCGAGGGAGATCATATCGAGAGCACGATGAAAATAATTGATCGATTTCTGCAAGAACTCGATTAATGTGAGCGAGGAATCAATTGATGAGACTCAAATTATCGGAAACTTTCATAAAATAGCGGATTTTCTGTTTCACTAATAGATTTGAATAATAGCGCACGAGAACACGCGTAAATAGTCTCAAAAATATCGGAATTGTTAATACAAAACATCGTGTTTAATTATTTTTTAAACAGGTTTCTAAAAAGCTCACAAGTGTGTATTCCAGCTGCTCCGGCGTCGATCCCTCCATCTCATCTTTCAATCGAGTGGTGAAAGTGACGAATTCGGCCAGTGAACTGAAAACAACAAGCTAAAAATTATAAGGCGTCATTGCCATCTTGCAAAAGTAATCAGTCACTTATTGCCGAGGGAAGATCGAGAAAAAAGAATTTGTGAACCGTTGTGTCTTGGAAATCCGTTAAAATTGAGAATTTTTAAGCTCCGAATTAAGAAAATTTCATAATGCAGCTAAGCAATCAAGTAAGTGGCGCTACGTTTAACTAACCGGCGAAGCGGAACTCCCTTCGAGACGCCAATTTTGACGGAATCGGTAATAGCAGCTGCGAGGACTTGTAAGCAGGAACCTTCCTGGTCCTCTGATGAGAAGAAGGCCATATCTATAATGGAAATACAATAAAAAAGAATAAAAACCACGCAAAAAAAGACTCCACACGCAAAATAGACGAGCTTCGAAAGACAAAACGCAAATCGAGAAGATTAAACCGACTGCGCACTTGAAGTAGGTAATATATTAAGGGAGTGAAGCAAGACTGTAATTAAGAAAAGTAAAAGAAAGCGCGCGAGCTATCCATAAGCCGCGTAAAACGTCAAAACAGCGATGGAACCATTTTACATGCAAAAATAAGTTGCTCATAAAGTAATTTTTAGCGCATTGTTTGAACGCAATATCGTAAACTGTATTTTTTTAAATTTTAATATTGGAAAGCAAAATTAAAAGCCCAACTGCGTAAATTTAATGTCTCCAAACTACGATTGTCCAAGCATAACACTTTATAATTAGCTGAAGCAGCAACTCCGGGATTTCAACGAAGGATGCATACAGCTCTTGTGAATCGGCGAGGAATTTTAAGCACGTCCTCGTAATAATTGCTGGACCATGTAAATATCACAGCAGCTTCGCAAGTACATCCCCACATAAAATTTGCATATCGCGCAGAAACATAGAAACTATCGAGCACAAACAATTCAAAATAGTTCATCAGGAATCAAACCATCTCATTGCACTTCCTCAATCTCGCAAGAACACAGCATCTTTACACTTCAACAACGTAGGAAGAGAAAAATATGCAGTTCAGGAAAGATTAACAAGAACGCGTTTTTGGATGAACGATAATAAACAAAGACTAAAATCGATCCCACAAAAGCCTCGAATGAATCCGTTCAATCCCCGTCCAATTGGTGGAGAGTAAAATTGCGACCAGAGCACTGAATCACATTACCATAGCTGTAACTCATTCACTTGAATTCAAGACTAAAAAGTACCTTCTTGTCGTGCTTCTCGTGACCATGATGAGAAATATATCTGGTTCCACACGAACAGAGAAGGAACATACCATTCTGATGAAAAATGTATTACTCTTACGTAAGATCCTAAACCAACTGCCGACAATGTAGTTTTGTGATTGTACTGGAGGTGATGTGTATATCCACAAGGAGTTTTTGGATACTTCTGTAAAGAAATATTCGTTTCTAGTTTAGAAGGAGAAATATCAAACCAACTCTGCATAGCCTTCAATGATGAATTAGAGCTATAAAAACGAGTCAATATACCACTATGTCACCTCAACTAAGTATAGTCAACTCACCTCGCACAGGACACACTGAGGATTAGTCACATTGTCCAGTTTGTGAAGGGTGAACTCGTGTCCAGTGCATTGAATTATGTTTACATGACCAGAATTAAAGGAACCTCATTATCATCATTGGGTACTCGTCCAGTGGTTCTTCTTTCGGTTCCTCCTTTAGATAGTTCGATCCTCCGATCGACATAACTTAACCATTTGCAAAATGTAAGTAACCTACCAATAATAACAAATTCAAAATAATTGATCCGGAATTATACCAGATTATAGGATAGTTCTCCATGCTTACAAGGACTTCAATTTTCTTTATAGATAACACAAATCAAGAAAATAACATGATCAATAGAAAACAATTAGTGTTGGACAATAAGTATAATGAATGAATTATGTTCCAAATGTGCGTTGAATGAATCACACTTGATCAATTCCCCTTCAGTTTGTGAAGGGTGAACTCGTGTCCAGAGCACTAAATTAATTATTAATGCTAGATACCAAGGGAAAAGTACCTTCTTATCGTGCTTCTTCTGATCATTATGAGAGTTAAATCTAATTCCGCACGAACAGAGAAGGTAGATTCGATTCTGAAATAGAGCATATTATCTTTTTTCAAGCTGTCAGACCAACCGTCAAGAGTGTCGTTTTATGATCTCGCAAGAGATGCTCACCATAGCCATAAGGAGTCTTGGGATGTTTCTGAAAAATAACTTCCTTCTAAATCAGAAATAGAGATTGCAATCTACCGTACGAAAATGTTATTTTCGCTGTTAAGTATATATAAGGCATACTCCAATGGAGAGCTTGCTGCAAGAGAGTGCAGAGTGAGTGGAAACACTCGAATTTACATGCCCTCCATGAGGGATCGGAGCGAACGTTGCGGGAATAATTTCAGCAAAATATCAAATGTATTGTCACCTCGCATAGAACACACTTAGGAGTAGTAATCTTGTCTAGCTTGTGAAGAGTGAATTCGTGCCCCCTGCACTGAATTAAATATATTATCATAATAAGCGAACTCCCATCAGAGACAAAAGGTTTTAAAAAATACATTAAAAGAAAAATAGGTGCGGTCTCGCGCATAAGTGAGTGCGCACTTTTTTAATTCGTTGTAACTTTTTGCCCAGGAAAAGCATCATTTTGACACTAAGGTATGTTTTACCAAATTCATTTACCATGGTATCTAGCCATGCCGTAATTGCCCCGTTGTTGCGTTTTTCAATTTATGAGATATCGTTTTCATATTCAACTCTACTCATGATGGCGATCATTTTGGAATTTTGATCGAGTCTATAGCTAGTCTAGGAGCTGATTTCTAAATTTTAGACATTGTCTTTGCAGCCAAGCTGCTGCAAATGTGCGGTCGCGCAGCAACTTCAAATTTTTTTATGGGTACGCGCAGTGCATATCTGTAACCTCAGAAAGTTTGGCGAGTTGGAAAAATCCATGTAATATTAATGCCGTTTTGAAAAAGTACCGTTTGATTGCGTCATCACTACGCAACAACGGGGCAATTACATCATGCCTAAACAGCATGGTAGTAATCTCCAATGAACTTGGTAAAACATACCTTAGTGTCAAAATGATGCTTTTCCTGGGCAAAAAGATACAACGAATTGAAAAAGTGCGCACTCACTTATGCGCGCGAATGTACCTTCTTGTCATGCCTCCTCTGATCATTCTGAATGTTATATCTTAATCCACACGAACATAGAAGATGGATTCCACTCTGATAATTAGCAATCGGTACTCATAAATAGAACATTCGAATAACCGCAATTAGGGTCGTTTTGTGATGGTCCTTGAGGTGATACACATATCCATAAGCAGTTTTGGGATGAATCTGATAAAAATGTAACAATATCCAAAAATAATTTTAGCAAAATAAAATATATCAAACTCATAAACTAATATTTGAAAAGGATGAAAGCAATCTCCATAACTGGAAACTCGCCTCACATAGGACACACTGGGGGGTTATCTGAAATGTAATCATTTCAATTGATCGCATCTGACGTCTTGAAAATATATATCACGCTGTCAGGAAAGTAATTGTAGATTTTCAAATTTTCGATTCTGAGAAACCCCGTCCTTTGTTTCTTCCTGATTATCATATTGATGTGTATATTCGCTGAGTCCTTGGATACTCTTTCCTCGCACATTGGTTCAAGCCTTTCCATTTGATATTGAGGCTACAGGTTTAAGTCAAAAATATATCAATGCAAAGTTGTACTGATATCATTTTGGCACAGCAATCCATGGAGAGCTGATATATGGCAAATTTCATGCCATTTGCGAAAAGTACGATACGGACATCACAATATAACAGATCAATCTGATCCGTAACGATAGGACAGATCAATCTGATCCGTAACGATAACTGTCTGAAAATTCGGTCATTTGTGACCCTGCCCCTTACGGATCCTCATCATAAATGCTTGAAGTTAGCTTGTACCCGTAGCAATAAACATGGAAACCAATTGCAGTAAAACGAAAATCACCTTTCGTGGTCAGCGTAAAATTGTATTTATATATGTTTGCTATATTTCTGTCAAAACATGCAGCTTTCACTACCCTGAAGCTGAAATTTGAACGTCCAAATTCGACTATATGACAACTTCCTGATTCCAGCATTTGTGAAAAGTCCTAACTTTTGTGGTTACATGTTAGAACTACTCTTTATCTACCAGTATCCGGCTGGGCTAAGTCAGGGGATAGCTCACTTTCGAAGAAAAGTATTCATTCACCGTACACCAAAAGTCGAAATTTTACCTACGTTTACCTTTATTCAAAAATACTGAAAATCCATGTTTTCTAAAAGTAGAAAAGACAAGAGTTCAAATGTTTCTCAGTAATAGGTATCTCCATAGTGTATCATGGAAGCGCACTTATGTAGAAGACAGTCTGAATAATCGTCGATGCAGGAAACATTATCGCTTGAGAAGTGTTAATTCGGTAGGAGTTGAATTAAATGTTGTGTAAATCGTGCTATGTTCAAGAAAGAACTGCATTAGACTTACTTTTCGAAAGAACTGCACATATGGCAAAACTTGAATTTTTCGGAAACCCAAAACACATGAAGCGATTTGAACACATGCATACAATTGGCCAAGTCAATATCTAATATGCACTATATGGCTAGCTTGAGATCGTTAACGAAAACGATTTTAGGATGGTTCAAACATCAATGTCCAAATCTACAATTACTTTCCTGACAGCCTAATAGAAATAACTATAAAAATCATTCGAAAAAAAACAATATTTACAGTTGTGTTCGTGAGCGGTGGATAGTTTTGACTAATCACATTTTAAAACTAACCGCGGGATCAGACAATCTTCGAATTGGTCGTCCCGTGAAGATCACAGTAAAATTGGCGATTTCGCACTGCAAAGTAAATTTTAAAGCTGAAAATATATACAAATACTAACAAACAGAGATCACAGAATATAATTCGAAGTGCAATTCTTACATGCATACTATGCCCCCTCGAGTACGATTCGTGTCCACAATCGCAGCGAAGGAGACATCCTGCCTGGAGAAGGGGGAATTTAAAAACGGATTACAGCAGATATCGTATGTAATGCAGCGTGTGAACAAGGGTACTCTCACCAGAGCGGGAGAGGTCGAGTGATTTCGTGCAATGTGTGTTTCCCATCCTTTCACTGATCTTGATCGATACTGAAATGAATTAACCAAAGAATATAACGCAAATGGATATAAACTGACTTCGCACTCGGGACACTCCAGTACATTCTTAACCATATCGGTTTTCGCCGGCTGTTTGTTCTTCATCATCAGAGATTTCGACTGAACTTTTCCTTTGTAGATTGACTTCATAGGAACGACCTGAAACTTATTTTGAAAATAACTATGTGAAATACAATGTCAAGTGATAAGTTCGCAAACTAAGAATACTATTGAGGGGGATAAAAGCCAACGTTGTCCCTACTCTCTACCGAAGCCGGTTTCCCTTTCTTCGCAATTGGTTCAACTTCTTCATCTGATTCCTCTCCAGACTCGGTGTCAGTTTATATCCATTTGCGTTATATTCTTTGGTTAATTCATTTCAGTATCGATCAAGATCAGTGAAAGGATGGGAAACACACCTTGCACGAAATCACTCGACCTCTCCCGCTCTGGTGAGAGTACCCTTGTTCACACGCTGCATTACATACGATATCTGCTGTAATCCGTTTTTAAATTCCCCCTTCTCCAGGCAGGATGTCTCCTTCGCTGCGATTGTGGACACGAATCGTACTCGAGGGGGCATAGTATGCATGTAAGAATTGCACTTCGAATTATATTCTGTGATCTCTGTTTGTTAGTATTTGTATATATTTTCAGCTTTAAAATTTACTTTGCAGTGCGAAATCGCCAATTTTACTGTGATCTTCACGGGACGACCAATTCGAAGATTGTCTGATCCCGCGGTTAGTTTTAAAATGTGATTAGTCAAAACTATCCACCGCTCACGAACACAACTGTAAATATTGTTTTTTTTCGAATGATTTTTATAGTTATTTCTATTAGGCTGTCAGGAAAGTAATTGTAGATTTGGACATTGATGTTTGAACCATCCTAAAATCGTTTTCGTTAACGATCTCAAGCTAGCCATATAGTGCATATTAGATATTGACTTGGCCAATTGTATGCATGTGTTCAAATCGCTTCATGTGTTTTGGGTTTCCGAAAAATTCAAGTTTTGCCATATGTGCAGTTCTTTCGAAAAGTAAGTCTAATGCAGTTCTTTCTTGAACATAGCACGATTTACACAACATTTAATTCAACTCCTACCGAATTAACACTTCTCAAGCGATAATGTTTCCTGCATCGACGATTATTCAGACTGTCTTCTACATAAGTGCGCTTCCATGATACACTATGGAGATACCTATTACTGAGAAACATTTGAACTCTTGTCTTTTCTACTTTTAGAAAACATGGATTTTCAGTATTTTTGAATAAAGGTAAACGTAGGTAAAATTTCGACTTTTGGTGTACGGTGAATGAATACTTTTCTTCGAAAGTGAGCTATCCCCTGACTTAGCCCAGCCGGATACTGGTAGATAAAGAGTAGTTCTAACATGTAACCACAAAAGTTAGGACTTTTCACAAATGCTGGAATCAGGAAGTTGTCATATAGTCGAATTTGGACGTTCAAATTTCAGCTTCAGGGTAGTGAAAGCTGCATGTTTTGACAGAAATATAGCAAACATATATAAATACAATTTTACGCTGACCACGAAAGGTGATTTTCGTTTTACTGCAATTGGTTTCCATGTTTATTGCTACGGGTACAAGCTAACTTCAAGCATTTATGATGAGGATCCGTAAGGGGCAGGGTCACAAATGACCGAATTTTCAGACAGTTATCGTTACGGATCAGATTGATCTGTCCTATCGTTACGGATCAGATTGATCTGTTATATTGTGATGTCCGTATCGTACTTTTCGCAAATGGCATGAAATTTGCCATATATCAGCTCTCCATGGATTGCTGTGCCAAAATGATATCAGTACAACTTTGCATTGATATATTTTTGACTTAAACCTGTAGCCTCAATATCAAATGGAAAGGCTTGAACCAATGTGCGAGGAAAGAGTATCCAAGGACTCAGCGAATATACACATCAATATGATAATCAGGAAGAAACAAAGGAGGGGTTTCCCTTTCTTCGCAATTGGTTCAACTTCTTCATCTGATTCCTCTCCAGACTCGGTGTAGTTCACGCTCCCGGAAGCGATTCTAGAAGATCTTCTTTTTTCCTTCCCTTCTGTAGACTCGGAAGAGTCCTATGAAGATATATCTATGATTAATGAGAATTAATGATAAATTTAAACATTGTGAATGTACAAATAAATAAAATAATGTACAAACATTCGGAATATTAACTGAAATATCGACTATTTGTTCATCCTCTACTCCATGGTCGATCATATCACCCATTGGATCCAGATCACTGACACCGTTATCCTGAAAGATCTCAATTTATTTATAAATCAAAATACAAACATGTTAAAAACAAACATGATCTTCATTCAGAATTGGCTCGTCCTTAAATTCATCAATAAACACCAGGCCGATTTGCTGAAAGAATCCTTCGAATTAGAAATTAAAGTTAGCACAATATACCTGATCAACAGCCGACAAAGGTGCATCGACTAGCTCTTCTTTTGGTTCCATCTAAATTTAAATACGAGGAGGTTATGAATGATGACTTGGTTTGTTCTTCTAATATATGTTTTAAATCGAGGTTGTCGAACCTTTGATTTAAAACATATATTAGAACAAACCAAGTCCTCATTCATAACCTCCTCCTTTTTCATCTCATCTTCAATGAAATCCAGAGCGAGTTGCTAAAAGAACATTCACGAAATATAATATTAGTAAATATTCACTTGATTTCCATCCGATAGAGGTTCGTCAATCGGTTCTTCTTTTAACTCCATCTCAAGTGGTTCTTCCTTGAGTACCTTAAGAAATATATCAGATATATTCCAGTCATCTTAAGAACACATTTCATTTCCCCTCGCTCAGAGTAGCAGGATTAATTGAACTTAGATTGAATTACGCAAATTTTTTTCAGAAAAAATTCCAAATTTTTGAATGATTTTGTGAATTCAATTAATTTGACTAAAGCCCATGATGCAATTCAGTATTATATCTGCTATTAAGCTAATCAATAGCGCTTTTAGAACATCGCTCGAGAATTAGAGAACCTAAACTTCGTTGTGAGGAGCGATCGATTGGAAATCATCCAAAGGCTCTTCCTTCGGTTCTTGCTTTAGAAAAATCGAGCCACCGATAGACATAACTGCAATAAGGAATAACAAAAAATCTCACCAACGAATTTCACAATTCGAAATATTTCATCTGGAATAAAACCAGATTAAATTACACTTCTTCGATATCATAAGCACTTCAATTTCTGTATAGTTAATACAAATCAATAAAAGAACGTGATAAAAACGATGAGAGGTGAACAACAAATAGATTGAAGAAAATCGGTTCGAAAGGTGCGTTGAATTAATCAGGTCCACTCATTCCTGGTTCAGTTGGTGAAGAGAGAACTCGTGTCCAGAGCACTGAATTGAATGAAATGTTTATCAGAACATAGAATTGTTTCCTCATAATTTGGAAGTTCTATGAAAATAAATACCTTTTTATCATGCTTCTGATGATGATTATGAGTGTTAAATCTGAATCCACACGAACAGAGGAGGTATATCCCATTCTGACGAGATTTCGTACTAATAAATAGAATCTCTGACATACCGCCCTCAGGGTAGTCTTGTGATGGAAATAGAGGTGTGCTGAATATCCATATGGAGACTTGGGATGCATCTAGAATTAAATTAATACGATTATAAATTGCCAATCTTACCGAGAAAATTAATAAAATATATTCATATCCTCTATTGTACAGCTAATCATAATACGCTCACCTCGCACAGTACACACCGAGGAGTCATCCTACTTCTTCGAATAGATCCATCGCCTTTTCGAACGATTGTGAAGTTCGAAATTTCACACTGAAAATGTGTCAGTTATTTAATCCGTTAATTATCAATATATCATTTGATCATCACAAAAACAACGTATACCTCTTTACTGTGCGTATACGAGAAGGATTCATTGCCACAATCGCATCGAAGGAGACATCCGGCCTGCAGAAAACCATTGTAAACATTTGAGCAATATAAAAAATAATACTCACCAACTTAGGTGTGGTGGAGTGCTTCGATTTAAGATGGTGAATCCAAGCATTCGCCGATGTCGAGCTGTACTGAAATATATTAAATGGGAATGACGAATTTACTTTAGTTGTTGACGAAGATTGAGAGGACCTGACCTTGCACTCAGGACAGTCCAGTTCATTCTTCCCCTGATTGCTATCCTCTTCTCCTTTGTAGTTCATTATCACTATTTGCGATTCTCCTTTGGTGGATGTTTTTCTCATAAGGGGAACAATCTGAAGGATAAATCAGTTCAACTGAGTAAGGACAAGAATTAAATGAATAGAAGTTAAAAAATGAACCCTTTTCTTCTTTCCTATAGATTCAGTTCTTGATTTCTTCACAAAATGTCCTCCTTCCCCATCCGATACCTTCACATAATCATTGCATTTTGCAGGACTAGGTGCATTTCTCGATGATCTTTTTCTCTTGTCCAATTCTGAATTCTCGGAAGAGTCCTGAGAAAAGGTTAAATTGAAATAAGATAATATAGTATTTTCCTGGTTGACATTTTTTTCTCGGCTAAAGAGTTTTGAAGAGCGTAAAGAAAAAGAAGAAACAAAAATTTCGTAGTATCAATATGACAAACCATGTCTTCATTTAGAATCGGCTCATCTTGAAACTCATCAATGACATCCAGGCAGAACTTCTGAAAAACTATTTATATTTACATGTTCGAGTTACAAATGTGCCTGATCTACGGCCAATAAAGGACCATCTATAGGTTCTTCATTTAGTTCCTTCAGAAATACAAGAGATTAACGAATAAAAAGAATCAGCTGTAGCCGGACTCATTAAGGAGAACTAACCAAGTCATCAGTCAGAATTTATTCCTTTTTAATTTCATCCCGAAGTCCAAACCAAATCAATCAACCAAACCAATGAAGTCCAGACCAAATGGCTAAAATATAGTTCTCGAAGAATAGTTTGCAGTAAATACTCACTTGATTTCCATCCGATAGAGGAATGTCGAGCGGTTCCTCTTTTAGCTCAATCTCAAGTGGTTCTTCCTTGGGCTCCTTCAGAAATAGAGGAGGTTGATTCGAATTCTATAAAAATTACATATTAATTACCCTCGGCAAGATTAGCTAGATTAGTACATAGAAATATTAGACTAAACTACGCAAATGCAGTTATGAAATCGATATTCTAACAATTTACATGATGGTGGCGTATTTTATGAAATATGATAGCACAAAAGTGACCTCACTTCAAATAAATAGTCTTTTTGTTAGCTTATACCATCTCTCGATAATAAAAACGAACGAACCTCATTGTTAAGGGGCATAGATGGGTAATCGTCCAGTGGCTCTTCTTTCGGTTCCTCCTTTAGATAACTCGATCCTTCGGTTGGCATAACTACAATTATCCATTGGGATAACATATGTGACCAGCAAAAACAACAAACTCAGAAATAATTCAACCGGAATTAAACCAGATTCCTCTGCAATTCATAAATATGCCAGGAACTTATTTATTGGTAGAATAACTGAAGCAGAGAAAGCAACAAGAATAACACTGAATAATTTTGTGATGAACGATATCGCTCAAATTAATTATGCCCGTCGAATTTTCACTCATTCCTCGTCCAGTCTGTGGAGAGAGAAGTTGCGGCGATTACACTGAAAATTGGACGGCACTTTGATTAAAGTAATTACAACGAATGACGAATAAAACAGTTGTAATACTACTGGATGTAACAATTTACCTTCTTAACGTGCTTGCTGTGATCATTCGAAGTACATCTAAATCCACAGATACACTTCAGGTAGATTCGATTCTGGTGAGGGATCAGATAAGCAGAAATAGTATATATGACAAACCTTCAACAATGTCGTTTTGTGATGTGTGTAGAGATGATCAGTATAACCAGATACACTCTTGGGATGAAACTGGTAAAAAATCTTTTATGTAAACACATATTATGAACGATCCTCATGATTCCCGGAAATTTTCTACCCAGAAACTCACCTCGCAAAAAATGCATTGAGGTGTCGCCATCTGTAATGTATTCAAAATAATCGTTAAAAATAAAGGAGACAATATTCATAGTTTGTATTTTCCACCAAATCGAAACTACTGAAGAAGTAAAGTAATATCCATCTGAAAAGTCAACTTTTAATAGTTCTTACCTTCTTGTGGATGACAATGAAATTAGCAACATCGCACTTTAAAAGAGCCAGATATTAATCACAATATGTTAACAGCTTTTTGAAATATTTACCTCGCGACTATGATAAACAGAGTATGATTCATGGCCACAATCACATCGAAGGAGGCATCCGGCCTGCAGGAAAGAGACCTTTCAATAAAACAGTACAATCAGCTAGACATAATAGTCAACGAGAACCTCACCTGAGTGGGAGAGGTAGAATGCTTGGCTCTGAGATGTTTAATCCAGGTGGACACATTTCGCGTACGATACTTCAACAGATTTATTAGCAATTGCGAAAATGAAATAACCATATAAAAACTAACATTGCATTCCGGACATTCCAATTCATTCTTTTCCTTCTCCGTTTCAATTTGCTTCGAATCTTCCGCACCGATGCTCACTTTTATGGATTGAGAAATTCGTTTGGAAGACGATTTAATCTTCTGAGAAACATGCATTAGAATTCGGTACATCCTTGGATTAATGGCTATCCCTTCCCCTCTCTCTCGCATTTTCCCCCACAACTATGGAATTGTGTTACTGAAAATCAGGGAGGAATGCCTAGAAATGAGAGGGGTAGAGGAGTGAGAGGAAGGATGGTAATTAATCCAGGAAGTGCGGAAACTTTGATTTAAGTGCTTTTTATACCACTTTTAAAACAATATACCGAATGTGTAGTCAATAATTTACAAAAAAAATCAGGAAACTAACCTTATTTTTCTTATCAAAAGATTCCAATCTATTTTTCTTAACCGATGGTCCGTATTCCCCATCTGATTCATCCACAGACTCAGCATATGTCACAGATCCAGATACATTCCTCGAAGATCTTCTTCTTCTTTTCTCCTCTTCTACAGTTTCCGAAGAGTTCTAGAAGGATAAATGAATCGTCTAATTGTTAAATAAAAATTGTAAAATGAAATTCAAGAGAGCAATGTTATAAGATATTTTAACTTCGAAATATCAGCGATATTATCGGCTG
The DNA here is from genome assembly GCA_036245805.1 of Pristionchus mayeri. NCBI lineage: Eukaryota > Metazoa > Nematoda > Chromadorea > Rhabditida > Neodiplogasteridae > Pristionchus > Pristionchus mayeri. The sequence continues at coordinate 38,664,204 of BTRK01000003.1, forward strand.
GCTGTTTTGAAAATTTTTTTTTTGAAACTATATCTCCATTTTCTTTACAACGAAGTAAAAAAAAGAGAGCCCGATAATTTACTAAAACGATAAACTACAAACCTTGTATGCATCCGAGTGAGTTTCTTCCTTATCCTCATTTCCCAAATTCTCGATCCTCCTGCTTTTCTCAATTCTCGATTCCGACTTTTCGGTCGCTTGATCCATTACATAATCAGAGTATTTCAGAGGTCTGGTGATAATTCTCGACGAGCGAGTACATTTCAGCTCTTGGTCAGCCTTATACGTGATCTGAATTGAAGATATATTACAAGACAAACATACGACAATTAATTAATTATTTATCGGATGTTTTTCTTTGTATTAATTTATTTGTGAAAATAAAGGCCAATTTTCAATGGGCGTTTCAAATAAAAATGTAAGCAATCAATATCTGTTTATTCCATCGTCCCTCATCCTTTCTACTCTTCTCCATACGTCGCAAATTTCGTCTTACACACCTAGCGCTACATTATGAAAAATCATGTAAATCAACTATACGAAAGCTAACCCCTGCAGTTTGAACTGTCTTCTGTCCCATTTTCTTTACACTCGCCTCGATCATAACATCTTTCTTAAAGTTACCCATCAAGGACGAAACCCTGATCCCAAGACGCAACGCATTGTGCGCGCGTCACGTGTATGAGAGAGTATGCAAAAGTGAGAGAATGTTGGATCAGGCAACTTCAACCCTGATCCTTTCCGGCTTTCGCCTGGGAGTATTATTGATATCTCGCATGTTTTTATATTATTTCTCAACCAATTCAGCCATTGGCTATTCGATGGAGGACAAAAAAGGGGGTCAATTTCGTCCTTGTTGGGTAACTTTAAAATGTTTATTTAAGCAGACAAATTTGAACGGTCATGAATGATATTTCATGATATGACATTTTTAAAAAGTAATCAATGTTACTAAATATCCAATGTAATTTGTACTTACGGTGGACATATCATCCAATGAATGAATGGGAAAAGGATGGTCAATTTCAAAATCAGATGAATCCAAAGCAAATGGGGCCTAAAACTGAAATAAAATGTAAAGGAAAATACATGTGACTAGCCTCTCCATGCTCTGAGATCTCTTCCTCTTTGATCACATTATCGTCAGCCTGATAGAAAATAATCTTTTTAAACGTTTTCCAATCCAACCATTTGAAAACAATTCTAATGTCAGTTGCCAAGCTTCACTTTCACTTAGTAAAAAATTAAATGAAAATAAAAATAAATATACCTCATTTTCCAAAGAATACGGATGGAAAAGCACGAGTGGCTCTTCCTTGGGCTCTCTCAAAGTCACAGCAGATTCATTCATGATCTGATCAAAATGCATTTCATTTCAATAGTTCATATTGGGGTGTCCGGAAAGTTTTCGGAATTTTTTTCGGAGGAACGTATACTCCACAGTAACGATTGCTCTTCCCAAATGTGAACACGATTGAATAGAGTAACCATTGCCCAATCACACAACCCATGGAATTTACATCAGCTGCTCTCCCCTGTTTTTAACTAAGTTTTATATAAGGGGTACTGTAGTGACCGACCTTCACGTTTTCGTCTTTAAATTATTTCCTGAACAGGAACGCGAAGATTTTATTTCTCTACTTAACTATTTTGAAAATACACGATCCCCTAATTCTTTCAGTATGCTTCACTTCTGCCAATAATCTCTCTTTAAAGATCGCGAGCATTAATTACTGATCACACTCAATCAGAAAAGGATAAGTTCTTTCTTTGTGCGATCAAATCAATCCCAAATTTAAGAATGTGCTAATTGCAGATATTTAGTGGTACTCCACATTTCGTTGTACAATGGACATTTGGCGAGCTTCGAAGGAAATATTCTATCATTATTTGTTTGACCTTGAAATTTCAACGAAAATTTGGAAATTATAATTCAGCATTTTTGAAATATTTTATCGTTGCAGATAGAGCACTTGATCGATTCCCTCCAAATGTAGTACATATATTAAGTAATTAATGCATGATAACACTGTGAAGAAAATAATGTGATTTCTTTAAGAAGAAGCCTTTGACAAAGAATTAAAAATAGACGAAAACGTGATTTTGGGTGACTACAGTATCCATTACAAAAATATTTGTTAACAACAGGGGAGAGCAGCTGATACAAATTCCATGGGTTATGTTATTGGACAATGGTTACCCTATTTAATGGTGTTCACATTTGTGATGGACAATCGTTACTGTAGAGTATACGTTCCTCCGAAAAAAGATTCCGAAAACTTTCCGGACACCCCAACAGAATACCCCATTACCATAGCAAAAACACTACCTCGACTTAAAAAAAAAAACAATTTTTTTCGCAATTTTTAATGAATTTTTGAAAATAAGAAAAATAGCCTCAATGTTCTGAGACATAGGTGGAAAGTCGTCCAGTGGTTCTTCTTTGGGTTCTTTCTGGAGAGAAACCTGATCACCCGCTGACATAGCTGTAATAATGATGTTAAGCAGAAAGTTTCATTGAGTTATTTACAAAGATAAAAAATAATTCATCCGGAATGAAACCAGATAAAGTAATCCTCCATCGATCACTCAAGAACTTCAATTCTTCTTTATCGTATATAGAAATCAAGAAAACAAAATGATCACTAGAAAAAAAACGAGAGAAGAACAATAAGTGAATGGAAGGAAATCGGTTCCAAGGTGAGTTGAATCAATCACATCCGCTCAATTATCGTTGCGTTTGTGAAGAGTGAACTCTTTTCCAGAGCACTGAATTAAATGAAATGTTTATATATATTAGGTTGAACAGAAAGTCTTTATAAACTGTTTTGCTCGATCACTGCTCAGTGCACGAGACCTTTGGTGTTCCCTCGCCTCTAGTGAATAACACATGACAAAGGGACTATGTGGTCAACAACTCCCCATTCCACGCCTTTCATTCTGCCACTAGTAAGACCACGATGTTTGTTCCCACGGCCTTGCACATCCGCAACGTTCTGTTATTCGTATTCATCTCTCACACTACAATGAAGGAATAGGAACGTCAGTTGGCTGAAGTGTACGATTCATATACCACTCACTACCAGACCATGCGCAATTGGTACCAACTCTTCGAGAAGGGGGACTTTTCCATGGATGATCATGACCGGTCTGGGAGGCCACCCGAGCTGGATTTGGATGCGCTACGGATCGTAGTGGAGTTGGATCCTTTCCAAATACCCGCGACATGGCAGCCACACTTGGGGTATCGCAAAGCACCATCGTAAAATGATTGGTCTCCATTGGCAAGAAGAAGAAGCTAGGCCGTTTCATACCCCACAAATTGACCCAAGACCAGTTTGACCACCGTGTCAACGATTCCCTTTCTCTACTCACTCTTCACGCTGGAGATCGATGGTTGGACCGGCTCATAACAGGGGTCGAGAAGTGGGTCTGCTATGAGAATCACCATAGGAGGGCACAGTGGGTGGATGCCAATAAGACCCCACAGGACGTCGCAAAGCCTGACCTTTACCCTATGAAAATCTTGCTCTCTGCCTGGTGGGGAGTGGATGGCCCGATTTACTGGGAGCTCCTACCCGAGAAGCGGATAATTACTGGATATGTCTACACTAAACAACTACGGAATCTCAAGAAGAAATTCGCACAATCTGCCCTGAACGGCAAGAAAGTGTACTATCAACACGATAACGCCCGACCCCATGTTGCACGGCAGGTCAAGCAGGAGCTGTCCAAATATGGCTTGATGGTTCTCCCTCATACACCGTATTCTCCTGGCTTGGCCCCTTTGGATTATTAATTGTTCTCGGATCTGACCCGTCATCTTGATCAGAGATCCTTCACTTCCCGTGGGGCGATCGAGGCCGCATTCAAGCAATATTTTGATTCGCGCCGAGATGGGTTATATAAGGAGGGAATCCATAAGTTGCCTGAACGTTGGAGATTTATCGTAGATAACAATGGTGCATACGTTTGATTTCGCTCTTGCGCTTTATTGTCAGAAGAAGGGAAATAAAAAGTTTATAAAGACTTTCTGTTCAACCTAATATTTTATCTAGACGATCATACTATCAATTATTAGGTTGTCTCAAAAGTTTCTGACTATTTTCATTTTCGAACATACGGACCTTCCCCGTGCTTCGGAATCTATCAATCAACTAATGGTTTTCAACAGTTGATGTGGCCTTGGGAACCCTTTAAAACGGGTGCTATTGTGGACCAATTTAATAACTAAGGATAGCACTGTTCACAGCTAAATTCGACATTGGTGGAAATTAATCTCAGTTTTGAATAGATTTTAAGTCTTGTGAGAGCTCTGACATCGGCTAAACAAAAACACTGTTTTAAAGGGTAATGAGTGGGCTTATTAAATTTCCTAATGCCAAAGGATTGGCCTCAAACGCATACTTGATAATGGCTCTCAATCCCAGTCCTGCACCAGTTACAATTTTCCAAATATACATTTGCTGGTATTTTATAAGTGCGGATCGATCAGCAACCATCATTTGTCGATCCGAAGTGTCCTTCCGTACTAGTGCACGGTTGCATTTTGAGGATGTGCATACATCTGTTAAGAAATATGATGTTTCGAAATATTTCTGTAGAGATTTGATTGCTGAAAACTGCGATTTGACCGTTTACCGTTTCTCAACAACGCTACAGACCAGGTTTTTCACCATTATCTGAACAAGCAAGTTTTATTCTACCAATGAAAATGTGGGCAAATTGGGTAGGCCGCAGATATTCGAGGATCAGAGTTCATTCGAAAACACTAAAAAGTCACGATTTTTGCATGTTTTTACCTGGAAATGCTTTTCTTGGGCGAACCACGAGCAATGTTTGATTCAAAAATATTATTGTAGTCTACTACCATGTCCTTAACTATAACCATGACGGAATGGCAAGGAGTCTAAATACACCAAGAGAAACTTCGAAAAATAAATAGTCAGAAACTTTTGAGACAACCTAATATATACTATCATACTATCAATTATTCGTATCTCGTTGCGCTTTCGGGCGTGGATAAAATATATATATATATCAACTTGAACGTTCAAGGATAACGAGTACCTTCTTATCGTGCTTCTGTTGATCATGATGATTGTTGTATCTGGTTCCACACGCACAGAGAAGGTAGATTCCTCTCTGACAAAAACTTCATATTCCGGAAACGGATCTCCTTGTAATACTAACCGCCGATAGAGTCGTTTTGTGATTGGACTTGAGATGATCAGCATATCCATAAGGAGTCTTGGGATATTTCTGAAAAAAATCATTCTTCGAATTCTGAAGGTAAAAATCCGAAGAACTCTTCATAATCTTCAATGATAAATGAGAATTAAAAACGGGACACTATAACAGTATTTCACATCAATAATTTCAAGTCAGCACACCTCGCACATGACACACTGAGGAGTAGTCACCTCTTTCAGTCTGTGAATGGCGAATTCGTGTCCAGTGCACTGCAATAAATTACATTACCGAAATATGCGGACCAAAACATAACAACATTTTTCAAGATAAAAAGTACATTCTGTTTCTTCTGATCACGAAAAGAGTTGTATCTCATTCCACACGAACACATGATATAGATTCCATTCTGATGATAAGGGTCATATTATTCATAAACAGGTTGTCAGATCAACCTTCATTAGAGTCGTTTTGTGATGAATATCGAGATGTCGAATATATCCAATGGCAGTATTAGGATGTATCTTAAACACAAATTTATAACAATATTTATATATGCGAAGAAAAATAAAAGTAAGATTAGAGAACTGGGGACGATCATTAAAAATCAATATACTGACGTTGCACATTTCAATCACACACTGAGGAGTCATCTGAAATTATTTTAATTTAACGGAATATTAAGACTTGATATGATAACTTATACACAACAAAACTATTCACGAAATCGTACTGACCGGTGTATCAGTCAATCGTCGAATTGTCCCATTTCCTTTGCGAATAATGGTGAAGTTAGAAATTTCGCACTGAAAAGTGAGCAGTTTCAATGCAAAAAATACTTTCTTTTTCGACACAAAGATCAAATTATATTGTATTTTTACCTTGTAACTGTGGCGTCTCTCATAGCTTTCGTGGCCACAATCACAACGAAGAAGGCATCCGGCCTGAAAAAGAAGAAATACTCCAACTGAATAGGGTGAAAAATCTCGAAGACACCATTTAAATACGAGCTCACCAGAGAGGGAGTTGTAGAATGTTCCTTCTGAGGTGATCTTCTGAGGTGATGGGCCCATGAAGAAACAGATCTTGATCCGAACTGCAATCTATTCAAGTGCAACAAAAGTTCATAATTCAATTAACAAAGAGAAGAACAAACTTCACACTCGGGGCACTCCAGTTCATTCTTCTCCGATGAGTCCTTCTCTTGGCCACCCTTCTTCACAGATTTCATAAGCGATGTTCCGCTTCAAATTTCTTCATGCAGGCTGAAATTTGGCCTGTAGGCTTCAATTATGACCTACTTTGACTATTTGGAGTAATTTTGAAGTAGGTCAACCGAATCGTTCTGAGCAGTTTTTCTGCTGTAACGTTTTTAGTTCGAAACAAACACAGACCAAACTTCTGCATCGTTTAGAGAATTAAATTCTGCATCTCCATGATTTTTTTTCAGATTTTTAACATTCGGTCTTGGTACCTTTTCAAGCGAAAAATTGAGAAAATGCGCATGAGGCTGCACCGAGTGCTGAGAGCGTTAAGCGTTGCGCTTCGAATCCAGTGGTCGAGGGTTCGACTCCCCATGATAGCAAACATGTTTTTTTTGTCTTTAAAATGTAATTCAGTCATATTTACTTTTTAAATTTCTCTTTGCAACCTCTGAAGGGGACGCATTTCAGCAGATATTCTTCCCCGCATACTTCATCTTCAAAATTTGAACTTGCAAACTATTGGCAATGCGTAATTATTGAGCAGGTTGCACTTAGATAAGCACAAAACATGTTTGCTATCATAGAGAGTCGAACCCCGACCACTGGATTCGAAGCGCAACGCTTAAGGCTCTCAGCACTCGGTGCAGCCAGGCTCCTCATGCGTATTTTCACAGTTTTTCGCTTGAAAAAGCATCAAGACCGAATGGTAAAAATCTGAAAAAAAACAGGGAGATGCAGAATTTAATTCTCTAAACGATGCAAAAGTTTGGTTTGTGTTTGTTTCGAACTAAAAACGTTACATCAGAAAAACAGCTCAGACCGATTCGGTTGACTTACTTCAAAATTACTCCAAATAGTCAAAGTAGGTCATAATTGAAGCCTACAGGCCAAATTTCAGCCTGCATGAAGAAATGTGAAGCCATTTTCAGAACCTCGAAAGGCAAAATTTCGAAACTCTGCAGCAAACTGCTGCAGCCGCCGAACAAGATAGGCTGTAGATCGACCCGGAATCGGATTCAGAACGACAGATTACCCCAAGATTTGCCAAAACCTCAAAATCGACTTTTTCGAATGTACCAGGGTTGTCCTGATTCTCACGTGAGAGGCGTGATATTATGGATGATGCGAACCCAAATCAGAATGAAAATTGATATAGCATTAAATATTTAGAATATAAAGTACCTTTTTGCCGTGACTCTGCTGAACATAATGAGAGTTATATCTGATTCCACAGGAGCACATTATATAGAATCCATTCTATAGAAATAAATTAGTCATAAAAAAACCTTTGAACCAAACCGCGAAAAGCGTCGTTTTGTGATATCTCTTGAGATGTTCAGAATATCCATACGGCGTCTTAAGATGCTTCTGATGAAAATGAAAATTTAATACGGATAGCCTCTCTTTCAACAGTCTTCTCACCTCACATAGGATACACTGAGGAGTCTTGAAAACCTAAAATATAGTTATTCGATTGAAACCGTGTGACGTATTGAAAATGAATTATAAAAGAATATGTCCTAACCGATTCGACTCAGAAATTACTAATAAAACATATAGCACTGACCTTCTGGTCCTGTTTGCGAAGGGTAAACTCGTGTCCTGTGCACTGAATAAATTTTCATAGTATCACAGGTAAAACGATCTTCTAATAAGATAAGTCTGTTTAAAGGTAAAGTACCTTATTGGCGCACCTCTTATAATCACCTTCAGTGTTGTATTTGTTGCCACACGAGCACAGAAGGTAGATTCCATTCTGATGCAAAAATTAGTGAAAATTAACTACTTGTAAACTAACCATCATGAGCGTAGTTTTGTGATGAACTCTGAGGTGTCCAATGTATCCCATTGAAGTCTTTGGGTGCATCTGGGATTAAATTTGTTTTTTTTTAAATTTAGAAGCAACTATGGAAAATTAATAAAGTATATGCTTTTCTGAACAAATGTCCTAAGAAAAATTAAAATTGAAGCTCTCTTTCGACAGTTATCCTAAGTGAACCCACCTTACAGTACACACTGGGGAGTGACCTGAAAAATATTCACTATAATTGATAAGACTTGATATGACATTTTCAATAATCATTTTAATCGGAAATTTTTAAATTAAAATAATCATATTGAAGTACAGTATGGGAACGAGTTACGAATATGACTGGCCCTTAGTAGAGGTAACGGTAAGACGGTTAGGGGCTTTACGATGTCTACGGGGACGTCCGGGATTTGCTTCATCGGACTCAGGGATAGTCTTCTGGTCGTTCTCCACTTCTTCTGTGGGCACGATTACAGTCTTCTTCTTCGATTTGGCTGGCACGTTGGGCTCGAGACGGGGCGCGACTGGCGACGAGACATCATTGAACACGGGCGTTGCACGGATCGGTGAAATCGGCATAGCTGGCGTTGCAGGCGGTGTCGCTGGTCTTTCGTCCGGAATCTCCGTTCGATTCAGATCAAAACTCTCGATCAGTACGCTCAGTGGATCGGTATCATTGGGCATACTCCGCTTCCTCAGTTGGTTAGTGTGTGCCACAACAATAGTTCCATTCTCCTTCTGTATCTCGTACAGTACTTGTCCGATCTTTCTGAGTACAGTAGCCTCAGTCCATTTCCCGTGATTTGGTCCATCACGATCTCGATAGAAAACTGAATCTCCCTTGGCGAACACTCTTTTCACAAATTGATCATCTCCTCCCTTCCTTTCCTCCCCCTCTTCGGGTGATAAGAGAGTGAGACGAAATCGCATCTTCCTTCCCAGGAAGATCTCAGCAGGGGAACTCCCTTTCAGTTGATGGTTCGGGGAGCAGCGATACATCATTAGGAACTTCTGTACGTTCTCGTCCTCCGGGCCTTCTCCTCTCATCTTCAGCAGCGATCGCTTGAATGTATCGACAAAGCGCTCAGCTTGTCCATTGCTCTGAGGGTGATACGGAGGGGAGAATGCTTGGCAGATTCCATACTCTGCACAGAATGCTCTCATCTTTTCAGACTTGAACTGAGTTCCATTATCACTGACAATAGTGACAGGACTACCGTATCTCGATACGAAGTCACGCACTGCTCTCACGGTAGCTTCGGCCGTGATTCTCTCCATGGTGAACACCTCTGGCCATCTACTGTAAACATCCACGATGATCAAGTAGTATCGTCCATTCATCGGTCCAGCGAAATCCATGTGGATTCGCTCCATTGGCTTCTTGGTCTCTGGCCAAAGCACAGGGTTCACTTTGCTCGGGTTCTTTGCAGCGCTTGCACAACCTTCACAACATCTCACAAGGCTCTCGACACTCTGATCGATTCCAGGCCAGTACACATGGGAACGCGCGAGCGACTTCAAGCGAACCATTCCAGGATGTCCTCTGTGCAGCTCCTTCAGGACTGCTTCTCTGAGCCTTGCAGGGATGATCACTCGATCTGCCATCATGAGGCATCCACTCACAGACGAGATCGAATCTCTCTTCTGGTAGTACGGTAGTACCAACTGATCTTTCGGCGGCTTCACTGGCCAGCCTTCATTCAGATACTTCTGGATCAGTTGAAGGTACGAGTCCTTCCTGGTACTCTCTCGGATGTCTCGCACAGTGACGGGCGTTGCCCTCACTCCCTTGTGCAGAATCTCTTCGATGTCCTCTTCGATTGAGACATGGGCAATCACAACATCCTCATCCTCTCGAGTGTACTCTCGTATCAGACGGGAAAGCGTATCAGCTTTTCCGAAACTGATCGTGTTTACGTACTCGATCTCGAAATTATAATTCAGCATGAACAATGCCCATCTCTGCAGTCGATTCGCAGAATGAACCGGGATTCCGTTCTTCCCACCGAAAACCGACAGTAACGGTCGATGATCCGTCTGGAGAAGAAACCTTCTTCCGTAGATGAACTTGTGAAACTTCTTGAGAGCGAACGTCAGCGCGAGCAACTCCTTCTCAATCTGTGCATATTTGGCCTCGGCATCATTCAGACGCCTTGACGCATACATGACAGGTCGCTCGGTTCCATCCTTGTAACGATGACTGATCACAGCTCCGATACCGTACTGACTCGCATCAGCCGCAACAATGATCTCCTCACGAGGATCATAGTGTGCGAGTACAGTTTCTGAGCTTATCGCATCCTTCATCTTCTGGAATGCTTTCTGGCACTCCTCGGTCCATGCCCATTTGACATCTTTCTTGAGTAGTCGATCCAACGGAACTCTGATTTCCGGCATGTTCCGAACGTATGCACCGTAATAGTTGGCTCCTCCCAGAAACGATCTGGTCTGAGCGAGATCCTTAGGTTCGGGCATTTCCTTCAGTGCCTGTACCTTCTTCGGATCGGGGCGACGTCCAGATTCATTTACGATGAATCCAAGGAAGTGGACTTCTGGCTGTCCGAATGCACACTTCTCCGGGCGAATTCTGAATCCAAACTCGCGAATCTTCTCGAGAACTCTCCTTAGATTCTCATCGTGCTCTTCCTTCGTCCTCCCATTCACAATGACATCATCCAAGTATGCCACTGTCCGGGGCATTCCAACTAGCATCTGGTCCATTACTGATTGGAAAATGCCTGGAGCTGGTTTCACTCCGAACGGTAATCTCTGGTACTGAAACAGTCCACGATGCGTATTGATGACGAGAAGCTTCTTGGCTTCCTCGTCTACTTCAACTTGGAGGTACGCATCACTGAAATCGATCGTGGAGAAGACCCTTCCGCCATTCAGAGATGCGAAGATGTCTTCCGGCAACTTGAGCGGGTGAGAACTGTCCTCCAGACAGTCATTCAGACCTGTCTTGAAGTCGGCACAGAGTCTCTTGCTCCCATTCTTTTTTGCGACTAGTAAGAATGGAGCCGCCCAATCCGAGTGTTCAACCTTCTTGATCACTCCCATCTCACATAGTCGATCGATCTCATCGTCACACACCTGCTGGCTGGCATACGGCACTGGCCGCTTGTTCCTGAATACCGGCTTGGAGCACGGTTTCACGTACAACTTCGCTGCAGACTTGTTGTACTTGCCCAGTCCAGGCTCACAAACTTCTGGGTAAGTCTCACGGACCCAGGTTGTGTAGTCTTCCGGAATTGACTTGATGTGTGCGACTACCGTATCGTTCTCGTTGTCAGAGAACGCTCTCTTCAAGTCCAGCTTGAAGAACCAATCATTGCCGACTAGTCGAATCGGTCTTGGAGTGACGTGGACCCACTCGTCACTCTCCATGCCACAGTACTCCACGTGACTGCGGAATCTTCCAAGGACACGCATGCCTTGCCCGTTGGCGCATGTGACCGCGCACGAGGGAGATGAGTCCAACTTGGGACTTCCCATTCCCTTCCAGTCACTCTCCGAGATGAGTGTGATGTCCGATCCTGTATCGAGCTGGAATTCCACCTCCTGTCCATGTACGATGACCGTGACATAGACTCGATTTCCCTCGATGAGGTTGCAGTCTGTGGTCCTCACAGAGTAGTTCCTCTTTGTTCCTCGCTTCGGACGCTTCTCTGGATATTTGGTCCAGCACTCATTCTCATAGTGACCCTTCTTATCACAGAACTTGCACGTGATATTGGTCGTCGGGCGTCTCTCGGGATTCTTGCTCTTCTCCTTTTTCTTCTTATCGTAAGACCGCACCATCATGGTCGTATTATTCTGCACCACAGCCACATCACGTTCGAGTGCTTTCAACGTGGAGAACTTCTCGAGCAACTCCTTGAACGTGATTGTCGGCTTCTTTCCGACCTCATTGAACAGATGGGCACGCATTCCCTTCTGATTCGGAATATCCAAGCCGGCCAGGAAGATTGTGATCTTCATCTGGTCTTCGGTAATCAACTTCAGATTACTCTTATGGTACAGTCGATTCACCTCAGCGGCGAATATCATCACATCGGGACAGCCCATGTTCGATAGCTTCTGATTGAAGAAGCGAACACGCAATTCGAAATCCGATTCCTTCTTGCCGAACAGACACTTGAGAGTGGTTACGGTATGCTCGAACGTCGCTTGCATGACGTCATCGGGCGCCTTGTAGTCTCGGTACTGAGTGCCACACTTCACACTGAGGTGTCTCAGTAGTATCCGTACTCTCATGCCTCCATCCAGGCTCTTCATGTCGTGTTCGAACACGTCACGGTATCTCTCGTACCAGTTTTCGAAAGTGCATTCCTCCTCGTCGTAATCGAATTCCACGATTCTAGACTCGATTGCATCGATAGTCGGTCCCATTGGATAGGTCACTCCACTGGTTTCTCTCACACTTCCTCCCTCTCCTCGATTTTCGCCACTGGCGAATTTCTCGAGAAGGGTCGCGTATCTCTCATTGTTCTCCCTCTGCATATCCATCATTGATTTCTGTAGATCAGCCATCTGCTTCAAGCAGGCCTCCATTATCGAAGCTGACTGTGCAGTCGATTCTCCCATAACGAATCGGTTCGACCGATCGGAATCGTGCTTCGACTAGCAGTCACAATTGAAAAATCGGGCAGCAATTCGCCTTGATTTTATCAATCTCACAATTGAAAAATCGGGCAGCAGTTCGCCTCGATTTAAGCAATTGCTGGCTTCGAGCTCGTCTATCGGATCGACCAATAGAGTCTGCACTCGGGCTGCCTGTCACCACGGCTTTGAGCTACCTTGAGGATCGACCACAAGGTTACTGCTCACGCAATTTCTGGATCGACCAGAAGAGCGTTTTCAGAAATAACGAGAAGAGAAAAACAAATAATAAAGAAAATGCACAATTCAATCAAACCTTTGCTTGAGCACGTCAAACAATCCTGAACGCCACTGTTGTATACTTGTAGTGGAGAGAAGTTATTAGAGCTTTATTGTCGATTGGAGAGAAGAAATATAAACCGCAACTCGCGGCGAGAAGTAAGACAAGAGTGACGAAATTAAGGAGGCGAGAGGAAATAGCAAAATAGAGAGTGCATGGTGTGCGGCGAGGTTTGGTAGGATAAAATACGGATGGGTATGACGGGTCAGATTTATAACTCGGGCTTATACACAGCACTTAGCAGGTTAGATGTTGTAGCGCTATAGCGTCAAACCCATCGAAGAATACGATGCGAGTATTCCGTCATCACGTGCACCATAACGGATTGCGTAGTGATGACGAAATCGAATTTCACTTTTTCAAACAGGCGTTATTCTTATACAGAATTTTTCCAACTTGCCAACCTTTCTGACGTTGGAGATAGGACAGAGGTCTATCCAGAATAAAAATTCGAAGTTGCTGCTCGGTCGTACATTGGCTGCAGCCTTGCTCCAAAATCGATGTCAAAAATTAAGATATCCGCTCCTAGTCAAGCTAGAGACTGGTTCAAGGCTTCAAAATGATCGTCATCATGAGTCCAGATGATCCTGAGAATATGAAAACAATATCTCAACATTTGCCGTCAGGGCTTGAAAAAAATCCTTTCTCACATGACCACTTGGAGATTCATAACTTTTCGGGAAATCTGTTTAAAATTCGGATTTTTGCTTAGACATGTTCAAAATGTCTTATATATGTACAGTGTCGATCATACGTATTCGCCCAAAATTTCGGAGCCCTACAATTTTTAATCCGACTCCTATATCATGCTGAGATTTTAACAGTAAGTAGGGAATTCATCGAGAAATTTTATGAACTTATAGGCAACTCATCGATTTTTGTCGCTCTTGCATAGTGATGACGTAATCACAATACACTTTTTCGAAGTGGATTATTTCCTCGGATACATTTTTCGAGCTTACCGGACTTTCTGAGGGTTGATAGGACTACCCAGAAAACAATTTTCAAGTTACTGCGACTTCGAGCCAAGTTGCTGTAGCCGCTGCAAATTCGAAGCTGCAAACTCATAACTTGCAAGCTAGAAACTAGTACAAAGTAGAAAAATGATCCTTATTATGACCCTAGATGATCCTGAAAGTTTGGTAACGATAGCTCATCATTTGCCATCGAGGCACGGAAAAATAACTTTTTGCGAAAGCTCAACTTTGGCGACTTGTCAAGGGCGAATTTGCATAAAATCTGGTTCCAGCAAATGAAATTTTAAAAAAAATCAGATAATCCATTCCCAACTTCTGGTGGGGTTACCATAACTTTCCGGACCGTGGCGATCGATTTACGGACGCGCGCTCCTCTTGCGCGCACCTCATTTCCCTACATCATGGGAGAGGGGAGAGGGAGCGGTGTGAAGAGAGTAGCGGTGTGACATTTTAATCGTATTTAACGAATGATCCATTTTCATATTTCTCTACGTTATTTCAGAATGAAATAGCATAAATATAAATATATATATATATATATATATATATCAGATATTTGCAGTTCTGTTTTAGAATCTCTCGAGGTTTTAAAAAGAAGCAACCTCATTATCATGGTGCCTCAATTGGAAGTCGTCCAACGTCTCATCTTTTGGTTCATGCAGTAGAACACTCGGGTAATTGGCAGACATATCTAAATTACTCCAATTTGATATCCAAAATACGTAATTGAAACAACTGAGCTGATGATGTAATGAGAACTGATTAATTAGTCCAAAATGTCCCAATGAAGGGATCTATGGCAATATAAAACCAAAATAATGAATCCGGACTAAAACCAGGATCTTGGCTTTACTTCAATCTCTTAAAAAACTTAAACCTTTTATGGCAAACAGATACAATAAATAAATATTCCAAAACAAGATAAAAACAATTATTTTGATGTAACAAAAGTGATTCCAGCAGTGAACAAATGAATTAGATCAATCTTCTTCATGTTCAATCCTCGCCCAGTTTGTGAAGTGTGAACTCACGTCCAGTGCACTGAATTATCATATTTTACAATAGAGAAATAATCTGACCAGAAAAATGAATATTATTATAAATCACGGAGTCAAGTACCTTCTTGTCGTGATCATTGTGATGATGGGAAGTACATCTGAACCCACACGCACATTTGAGGTAGATTCCGTTCTGATGAGAATTATCATAATATCAAAAATTAAATGAACCTAACCGCCAAAAGGGTCGATTTGTGATGTGTATGAAGATGAAAAGTATAGCCACATACAGTCTTGGGATGAACCTGACAGAACAACAATGAAATAAAAAACATAACTCGCGATAGAAGAAAGCTAAAAATGGTTAATCATCTTATATCTAACTCTTAATATGCTATAACTAGAAAAGGAATATTCAAATTGTGTTGAGGTGCAAGAGAATTCCCTCGTCTCTCTCTTTCTGCACCTCTCTCTCTATTCTCTAATAGTCAAAAAACGAGAGAGCGTTCAGAATGAGAGAGAGGCAAGAGGAAGTTTTTTGCGCCTCGGCATAACTAAAGCTCCACTTTCTTCGGATTGTTTTCAGAAACACACCTTGCACAGGATACACTGAGGAGTCACCTGAAAAGTTTGGATATTTTTAATTAGTTACACTTCGAACCACGAAATGATGTATAATTATACATGCAATGAACGTTTTACATAGTGATACTAACCGGATAATCAGTCAATCTTCGAATTGGTCCATCTCCTTTGCGAATTACAGTAAAGTTAGCAATTTCACACTGAAAATACGAAATTTTCCATGGCGAAACCTATTCGCACAAATCATGCGAGCATCACAGAATAGCACAAAGTTTACCTCGTAATTGTGAATATGCGAGTAGGATTCGTAGCCACAGTCACAACGAAGGAGAAATCCGGCCTTCAAAATAGACAATTTATCAACTGGTGTAGCGAAAATATAGCCTTTCCGAGAACAAGTTATAGGAAACCTTACCAGAGCAGGAGTCGTTGAGTGCGTATACTTGATATGCTTAATCCAAGCATTCGGCGATCTTGATCGGTACTGCAATATCTTCAATGTTAAAAAAAGTTGATATTTATTCAAATAATTTATCAAAGATTGAGAAGAACTTACTTCGCACTCGGGACACTTCAACTCATTCTTATCCATCTCATCGTCATTCTCTTCTTTATTCATCGTTTTAGATTGTGATGATCTTCTCTTCTGAAGTTGAAGTAGTCCTCTTTCAATGGAATAAGAAAATGGTTAATTTTACTTAGAAAAGCAACAACGATTTGCCGAAGACTCATAATTAGTTCAAACCTTGTCTCTCATCTCAATTGATTCAGATTTCTTTTTCTTCACGGATGGTTCGTTATCCCCATCAGATTCCTCCAAAGAATCGGTGTACTTCGCATGTCCGGAGACATTTATCGTAGATCTTTTTCTCTTCTCAACTTCAACAGTCTCGGAATCGCTCTGAAAAGATTATAACAAAAAGTAATTTTGAAATTAAATCCTGGGCAGAGACCTCATTGCTCGAAAAATATTTTACAATATCTCAAACTATCAAAACCATTTAAAAATACAAAACAATTTTTCCTGCAGTATTGGCTCGTCACTATACTCGAAGTTATCATCATTGAAATTAGTGTTCAAATTCTGAAATTGTTTTTAGATTTTAAAATGTAAATTCAATGCTCACCTGATCATTGTGTACTGGCAGAGCATCAATAGGTTCTTCTTTAAGTTAAAATACGTGCTTTTTAGTGGAAAAAATGAAGAAGTGACCTCGTCATTCAGTATATAGTATGCCCTCGTCCTTGATCTCATTTCCGATGAATTCCGGACCGGATGGCTTAAAGAAAAATATTGAATAGAAAATCCTATTATTAGGTTGGCAGGAAAGTCTTTGTCACTGGTTTTGTTTTCCCATTGCTCGTCGCAGATGGACTTTGACGTTTCCTCGTGCCTAGTGAATAACCAGCTATGAAGGGCCTTTATGGTAAATAACTTCCAATTCTCTTCCCATCAGTAAGGCTCAAGTAGAGGAACAATGTATGTCGCAAGTTCAATTCAATTCAATTCAATTATTTATCCACCAGGTGTATTTATGAGGGGAGATTTCGGACAGTCTTCGGTAGATTGCGGTGGATGTAGTTTGTAGACTGGGTTACCTCGAGTCAAACGTCCCCAGGGTCGCTAGCGACGCCGACTCGACGGTAGGTAGGACTTGAAGGCAACGGGGAGTAGACTTTGAAATTGGGGGATTGGGGATTTGGCGGGGCAGCAGGTAGGGTTAAAGTCGCAACAGCGACTCGGAAGAGAATGAGATAGATGGTAGAGAGAGAAGGTGGGAACGAAATCGTTTAGGCGAGCTTGTAGCGATTTCAGAGGATAGCGCGTTCCATCTATCTACAGTCCTAGTGACGAAAGTAGAGTGAGACTTTGGAGGCGCGAAAGGCAAAGAAATGCGCAAAGCATGAGCCCTACGAAGACTCCGTGTAAGAGGGGACATTTTGTAAAGGGAAGAGTGGTCATAGGAGTAGAAACCGTGAATAGATTTATAAAGAAAAAGGGATCAGAAATCAATCTTCTATGTTCAAGAGTTTGTAAAGAAAGAAGAGAAAGTTTTTTGTGGGTAGGAAGTGTATGGAATATGACAACGCGCAAAAAGACGGCGCGTAAAATTACGTTGAACACTTTCTATCGAGTTCGCAAGAGTAACAGTAGATGGAGACCAGACAACTGAGCAGTATTCAAGCAGAGGCCTGATGAAAGTTACAAATGCGCGATTATACAAACAATGATCTGTTGAATAGAAGCATTTAAACATAATATTTACTTGAGCTCTAGCTTTTGAAGTTATTTTAGCGATATGTTCATTGAATTTCAGTGAAGGCTGCATAAGAATACCGAGGTCTTTCATGGAAGGGGATACAGAGAGCGGCTTTCCATTGATGAAATATTGGGTACGGGGGGAAAAAGGGCCATAATTAACAACGGTACATTTTGATTCATTGAGAGATAGATTCCATTCGAGAGACCAAGCAAATACTAAGTCAATTGCCGACTGGAGGATATGAGAATGAATAGGCGCCTTAGCATAGATCTTAAGATCATCTGCATAAACACCATATTTTACTTCAGAAGGTAACCTTTTTGCAAGATCATTGATAAATAGGATAAACAAAAGAGGGCCAATACAGGAGCCTTGTGGTACTCCTGAGGTGATTGTAGTGTGAGTAGATATACAATTTTCAATAATGACGCACTGGGACCTGTTGGACAGATAATTTTCTATCCATGCAACTATATGCGCCGAAAAACCAAGGCTGGTTAGTTTGAAAAGTAATAAACGGTGATCTATGCTGTCAAAAGCTTTCTTGAAGTCAAAGTAAACAATATCAAAGGACGACTTTTGAGATAGAAACTGAAGATAGTGTGAGTGTGTCTGGACAAGCTGGGTGCACGTAAAGCGATGTAAGCGGAAGCCAGCTTGGTTGGGGTCTAAGAGGTCATTTGCTTCTAAAGAGTTATTTCTGAAATTAGAATCTTTTCGAAAATTTTGGTTACCGAACATGTTACTAATGGGCCTAAAATTATTGATAGAATTAGAGGAAGTTTTAGGAATGGGTTTGACAATAGCCTTTTTCCAAATTTCAGGAATCGAATTGTTTAGCAAAGACTTATTAAATATGATAAGCAATGGGGACACAATAGAAAATTTGCATTTAGTGTAAACTAGGTTAGGTATGCTATCAGGAGAAACGTTACATTTCGGAGACAATGACCTAATTGCAACAAGAATTTGGGCTGCAGAGATGAAAGGTAGGTCGAAATTAGATGGGCTTTGAGAGTGAGTATGGTGGAGTAAAGGAGCATGGAGAGGGGAAGAGAAGACGGAGGCAAAGTACTTGGAAAATGCTTGCGCCTTATCCAAATTGTTTAGCAACTTACTCCCATCAACATCAATGATACCAGGAGGAGATGCATTACTAGATTTTAGGCGGCTTTTGCAAAGATTGTAATAGGCCTTTACATTTTTTGACTCAATGACACGCGATTCAACTCTCACGAAATGTGCTCTCAGTGCTGTTTCAAAATTCTTGGATAATTGTTGTGCAAGTAAACTGTTGGGCGCAAGAAAGGTTGCCCTTTCAGATTTAGCGTGAAGAGCGCTTAGATGATGGGGATAATGAGAGTGAGGAGAGGGAGATGACTTAGGAACGAAACGGTCAAGAGTGTGATTAACGAAATTCGAAAAATACTTATAGGCTTCGCAAGCATCAAGTTGAGAGAGTGCGATGGTCCAATCATGTGCAGAGATAACGTGATTAATTGAATCCCAATCAGCCATATGGTATTTTCTAGAAGGTACAAAGTCAAGAGAGGGGGGAGGAGGGATACCTAAAGAGCAGGATATGCTAGAATGATCAGAAAAGGGGAGAGAAGGTTTCACATTAAATACTAAGTTACGATTACAAAGAACTAGATCTAAAATGTTTTCACCGCGCGTTTTGAAGTTGACAAATTGAGTCATATGATGATCGGAAGCGAAAGAGAGAAGGTCATTCTGAGAGGGAGAAGTGAAGTTTGCCCACTCAATATTTGGGAAGTTGAAATCACCACATATTAGAAAGGGGGGAATTGTTTATAAGGGGTACAATAAAGGAGAGAAATGAAGCAAGAGAGGCAGAAGTGCACGAGGGCGAACGATAAACCATGCAAATGCGCACAGATTTGAAGGGTAGACTGAGGCAATAAGAGGAATGATGAATATCGATAATTACAGATTCGATACCGTCACAGAAAAACGTATTAACCAGAAATGGGTTTAAGAGAGGGGAAGAAAGAATCGCAACTCCTCCGCCTCGAGATTTCTCAGCAGTTGAGGGGCGATCTTTTCGGAAACTACATAGTCATGGTTAAAACACAAGAGATACGCATCGCTTTCATCCTGACGCAGCCACGTCTCACTCAGCAATATCAGATTGTAGCCTAAAGACTTAACGAACGATATCAAATGCGACTTTCGACGGATGGAACGGGCATTACTTAAAAAGAGCTCGATAGAAGAAGGGTGAAGAACAGGAAAAGGGGAGGGAATGGGAGAAAATACCTTCCTGCTGCTCCCATCCTAGGCCCGAACCACCTTCTTTTCGGTTGCAGTTGGATTCATAGGCGGGATAGCAGAGACCTTAGTCTTGTTCATTGAGGAGTTTCCGTCTTTTGACTGATTGAGATTCGATCGATTGGTGTCATTCTGGGAGGATTCGAATCCGCGAGGTGGTCTGTCTTTGTATCCAGGGGGAAGAGGGCGAGGAGTACCTCCGAACTTGTACAGTTTCTCGTCTCTGACACCGTAGCATAGAGCATCGTTCTTGCAGTTGTTTGTATGCATCGATACGAGCCTTCCGTTCCAATTCTAACTCGAAGGGGCAGAGATCGCGGCGGAGGAAAGATCCGTTGATCTTTGTAACTGCAGAAGGTCGAGTGGCACGAACAGCGTTGAGGAAGGTGTCACGAACTTTCTGGGAAGGCATAGATATCTTCATAATTCGATTCTTTCGATCTCCTTTGACTTGGGGATGGCGGTGGTGGGTAATTGCTCCACTCTCCAAAGCCCGCGTCAGCTCAGGGATATTGAGCTCGGAGACGAGCTCCACCACTGCTTTCTGATCAGCTTCAGCAGTTTCAGTAGGGGTGGCGCCCTCCTTGCGTCCGACCCAGACTGCGCGACTGGCCTTGTCAGCGTACTGAGCAGCGTCATTCAAAGCTTGCTTCACCGCAGTATACGTAGAGGAAGAGGAAGAGGGTGGAGGAGGGGCAGGCTGGCACAGTTTTGAAAAAGTGACAAAGACTTTCCTGCCAACCTAATAAATATGCCATCATCACCAGATATTATTTGGTTCATAAAACAGAAAAAATACCGTGACTTCCTGCTTGATTCCTTCACGGTCGAAGATTTCCATCTCAGATTTCTGTAAATTTTTTTGTGAAATATAATGCATTTTAGAAGCGGTCCAACCTCATTTTCTCTAGGAAATGACTGCAAGGATTCGATAGGTTCTTCTTTCGGGCTCCCTGTTAGGTCAGTTGTGAACGTCGGAATCTAAAATATAAATCAGGTTATTAAGTGACAGATAGAGCACAACCTAGTTTATACTCACCGTAGAAATTCGATCGATAGAAAAAGTGGAGCTTTTGTCAGTCGGTGGAGGGAAGAGAAATGGGACGACAATTCTGAATAAAATATTTTTCTAAAACTATTTATGTACATAAGCTCACCTCATCAGTTTGAACTTCCTCAAAAGAGTACACTTTATTCTTCTTTTCAATCAAGTGAAGAATAGTCAGATGAATCGATTCCATCACTCCATAAATCAACGAACGGATAGACATATCACTAAATTAATAATAATAAACAAGAAAATTTCAATATTTTTAAACACAGGAAAATACTTGGCGTAATGATCTCACTCTTTCCTCTCAAACTCCAAGTTGTAACATCTCTCCTTCTCGAGAGATCCGAGTGCTCTCAGAATGACCTACAATAATCGATTCAAATTTTAAATTAATTTGGATAGTATGACAAAAACGTAGTATGACAAAAATAGAGTACAGTACAAACTCACACAATGTTCGAAATTCTTGATAATGAGATGCATCAAATCGAGTCCTTTAGAAATTACGGAGACCAGAGGATCAGCAGAATGATTGGAGTATTCGCAAATCTAAAAGTAACTGCAGGTTTCCATTAAAAGTTAGCTTGAATAATTTAAGACTATTTCAATTTGTATTACAACAAGTGGTTCAGACAGTTCGCATATGTATGGAAGTGATGCTAGGTAAATCATAGTTGCAAATTAGCTCGCCTTTCTCTTCCATTCCTCGAGCAGAAGTTTCACTCGCATTCTCTGGAAAAAAAATTATTTTAAATGACCATCGTAACCGGGAAATATGATATTTAGTGAACCGGAAATTAACCAAAAATATTTAAAGAAATACTACTTTTGTCCTCCGTCAAGTGAGTTTCTAAGCTCATCCACAGTAGGAGATTCCACTCCATTTCTCAGATCACTGATCATCTGATCCCTCACAGGATCCACTTGATTGACGGTGGACGTTCGGTCCACCGCCGCATCATTCTCTCGGCACTGGAGAGACTCCACTTTGATCGTCTTGTCCATCTGAGCAGTCGCGGCCTCGGGCAACTCCCGCTTCACACTCTCAGTGCACTCTCTTAATCGAGGTGTGGGAACCTCTTTCGGTGATTCCCTGGTCGACAGAGGCGTGGGGACCTCGTTCATTGTCGCACCCTTCACCGGACTTCGGCACATCGGAAGTCCTTGAGTTGCCTCGGGCACTTCGGCCTTGACAAGCTCACACTTGTTCGCCTCGGGTACTGTAACCTTGACGAGTTTGTTCACTTTCGCCTCGGGTCCTCTGACCTTGACGAGTTGCAACAACTTTATGAAATTCTTGCCCAGGATGTCACCACGACCGTGTGTCACGTACACGTCGCTGGTAGCACTCATGCCACCGTACTCTATCCTTGCAGAGAAACTTCCTCTCAGCCTGAGATCATCTCCATTCGCACACTTCACTGAGTCACTGGTGGGTCTACAGTCGGGCTTGCCGAGCTGCTTCCACAATGCATCGGAGATAATCGTGATATCTGCTCCAGTATCGATCGCAATGAGCGTCTTCTGCCCGTTGATCTCCACTGGGATACGGTAGTCCGAAGTGGCGACACTTGCCACTGTGATCGTATTGACCTCCGGGGTCCTGCACACACGTGCGATGTGACCCTTGATGCGACATCGATTGCATCTGGCAGACTTGAAGGGACACTGGGAGCGTCGATGCTCCTCGCTTCCACAGCCGAAACATGCAGATTGTCCTGCCTGGAACGATCTGTCGCTGTCCGCACTGCTTTCTCTAGTGTCTCTCTTGTGGTGTCTCGTATCTCTATTATTTTCATTGCTCGCTCGCGACTTCCTCCCCACGTAGTTCACTTCTCGATGTGAACCTGTGATGGTTCGGGAATCTTTCTTGAGCTGCGAGATGTCATTGAACACCACTAGCAGATCACTCAAAGTGCATTCCTTGCCCTTCTGCTGGGCAGTCTGCATCATCCTCAGATGGACGTCAGAGTAGCGTGGTAAGTCGAGTGCGTGCAGAAACGTGAGCACTTTCCACTCATCTACCGTAGCCTCTTTCACTTGCGCATTCTCCACCGTCTGGCTGACGCGCGCGGCGAGTACTCTGACATCATCGATGTTCTCTCTGCTCATTTTCAGATCGAGCAATGATCGTCTTCGATCGAAGATTGACGTGTTGTCACCGAACAGTGTCAGCATCTTCTCCTTTACTTCCTTGAGAGTCATATCGATCCACTTTACAGGAGCTACCGACTCCGTGAACGTCCTCTCAACTGACGTCGTCACGTGTCTGAGCATGAGTCTGATCTTCTTCACTTCGTCCCAATGCTTGAGATCAATCTCGAAGATGTCCTCATGTCTGTTCCACCATCTCTCGAATGTCGAGCCATCCTCCGGGGAGTACACAAACTCCTGGATTCTCGACTCGATGGCGTTCACTGAAGCAATCGAAGTCTCATTCGATCGATTTCCTGCCTCAGAGGTGCTCTCACTCTGCTTCATGAGAAGCTTGGCCATCATGGCCATGGTCGCTTTCATATCCTGCATGTCTGCCATGAGGGTCAGTTGCGGTGAGCTCTGCTGCTCGTCCTCCACAACCTCTCCCATTTCTTATCGCTCCGTACGTTTGGCCACTCGGCAAGTTCTCTGCTCAAAATCAGAATTTTGGCAGCACTTCGTGTACACAAAACGAAAAATCAATTCAGGTCTCGGATCTAGCCACGCACATAGAAGTGGCACACCGGTAAGAATTGCAGAGCACCGCACACAGAAGGTGCTCTGACGGACGCACACAGAAGTCCGATTTCAGGCAAGGAACACGAAGAAAATAAACGAAAACAAAGAAAGCGAAAAAAATCACTTCCCTGAGTCCGAGTTGATCCTGATCGCCAGTATGTTGTGTATTCCTTAGCTGATGGTGCGGCGAGGGCGTAGAGTGGAAGGCACTGCTTTATCAGACGAGGGGAAATAGACAGGAGAGAGACCGGTCGACTAGCCGGTGAGAGAGCACCAGGGGAACTCTGGCTAGACGAGCGAGAGGAGAGAGAGCGTCAACATGTAAATAGCAAGTAAACATGTAGACGCATTACCATGTAAATAGAGGGAGGGGAATGGCAGGTACACAGCTCGGGATTAGACTAGAGAGGGAAAGGGACTCTAGTCAATGGCATGCAAATGGCACGTACACGAGAGGAGAGAGGGGAGTGAGTAAACATGTGAGTGTCTGGGTATAGGAATACGGTAATTGGCAATTGGCCAGGATCCTATACAACAATTACAATCCAAATCAGAACCCTCACCAGAGCGGGTGCAGTGGAATGGCGAGTCTTGAGATGAGACACCCAGTCACTCGCGTTGTTCGCGAGATGCTGTAAGAAGAGATTGAAAGATATATATATATATAGAGGGAAACATTAAATTTCCTGTTACTGTGAGAACAGAAAGCGTATTCCGTGGTGGGATAGGGAGATTTAGTACATTCGATTCTAAATATACGCGGAACGTTTTCTAATTCGGCGTTCCGCGTATATTTAGAATCAAATCTACTAAATCTACACCACCGACCTACACCACACCACGGACTACGTTTTCTGCGCCAGATGTTGGGCACTGCGCACCCATGACCCCCGGGTCATGGAATATTTTGGGCAGTGCGCAACCATAGGTAAGGGGTCATGGGTCAAAAATGAGAGTGGGGGTCAAGGATTAACTTATAGTACCGTACCCAACATGGACAACAGCTACTCTGCTCACTGTTTTCGACTACCGTAACCCAAAATACCGTAATCTGGTTACGGTAGCTTCACTAAATTGTGAAAATTCAGTCATGTCTTGATGGAAAAAGTTCGTAATGAGGTCGGCGAATCTTAAAGATCCCCTCCAGACGAAATTTTTTCGAATTCGCTCCATTTGCATGAACCGCAATTTCGAGCGCGCCATTTCAAAAATTGTACAGTATCATACAGTATATGGAGTACCAGGGGGGTGCTGCACAAGGTGTGCGCACCTATGTTGGGCACTGCGCACCCTTTGTTGGGCAGTGCGCACCTATGTTGGGCACTGTGCACCCTTTGTTGGGCAGTGCGCACCCTTTGTTGGGCAGTGCGCACCTATGTTTGGCACTGCGCACCCTTTGTTGGGCAGTGCGCACCTATGTTGGGCACTGCGCACCCTTTGTTGGGCAGTGCGCACCTATGTTGGGCACTGCGCACCCTTTGTTGGGCACTGCGCACCCTTTGTTGGGCAGTGATAATGCTGGCGATGGTTTCCGCTCGTTAGTACTGACTCCACTCCGCAACTAGCTTAGTAGTAGTGATTTGGAATTATTAAGACGACAAGCGCTCCAGAATGTCGTCATGATGACACTGCCGATGGTTACGTATCAATATAACTGAAATCCCTCCACAACTAGCTTAATTATAGCATTTCTGAATCATTAAGGCGAAAAGCGCTCCAGAATGCGTCATGATGACGCTGCCGATGGTTACCTATCAATATAACGGAAATCCCTCCACAACTAGCTTAATTGTAGTGTTTCTGAATTATTATGGCGAAAAAAGCTCCAGATAGCTCCAGATATTATGATGCTGCAGATGATGCTGCTATTTAGAGTACTTTAGAGGTGGTTGTAGGCAGTTTAAGATTCGCCGACCTCATTACGAACTTTTTCCATCAAGACATGACTGAATTTCCACAATTTAGTGAAGCTACCGTAACCAGATTACGGTATTTTGGGTTACGGTAGTCAAAAACAGTGAGCAGAGTAACTGTAGTCCATGTTGGGTACGGTACTATATGTTAATCCTACTTGACCCCCACTCTCATTTTTGACCCATGACCACCTATGGTTGCGCACTGCCCAACATATTCCATGACCCGGGGGTCATGGGTGCGCAGTGCCCAACATAGGCGCCTCTACCGCTGGATATGTATGGTTGTCACAGTACGTGACAGGCACCATCACCTGGCGCCATCCCGCTCGAAGGGGGGAGTTGAAACACATCTTACCACTAAAACTTAAGCAGTGGTGGGCACGGTCCGGCCCAAATTTGAGGGCATTAGATGATCTCATAGCGGCATTTGATTAGGACCAAAGGCATTCGATTTTTAGAACGTCCGTTCCATACTTTGAGCCTACTTTGAGCCACAATTCTGGAAGATTTGAACTACTTCTAAAATTTTGAAATTTTCGCCCTCTCCACGGGCATTAGATTTTCTCCTGGGGGCATTTGATTATGATCAAAGTCATGAGATTTTTAGAATCACTGTTAGCCAGGTTACTTTGAGTCAAATGTAAACTAGGGGTATCCCCAACCCGATTTTATCGATATCGAATACCCCATCTGTCAATTATGTATTAATAATGCAAGTTTCGTAATAGAGATTATATCGAATTTAATGTTCCGAACCATTCGATGTTTCCGCCTATGGAAGTTACGACATTTAGTCCCCGATCGTCGTTAACAATATTGTCGGACTCGTTTATTCTGCCACGTAATTGCGAAACGGGTTTTGCCCGTTGCTTGTTCGTTCTGTTCGTTTTTATCCCGTTTGTTTACTGTTTGTTTGCTTCTAAAATATATAAAGTTTCGTACTTCACTCTGCCTCGCCATTCGAATATCAATTAGGGCTGGGAATCGGTTAACTCGGGGTAGTTTTCCGCATTTCGTGTCCGGCGTCTCTTCTTGAAGATTCTCTCTTTCTCTCTATATTTTCCTTTCACATTTCTTGTTCTTGCACTCTCTCTTTCAACTTGGTCTTTTACTTTATTGTCGTCTGTCTGTAGGTTCCTTCGGGAGCTGAGTGTCTGTAGGTTCCTTCGGGAGCTGAGTGTCTGTAGGTTCCTTCGGGAGCTGAGTGTCTGTAGGTTCCTTCGGGAGCTGAGTGTTGTAGGTTCCTTCTGGAACTGAGAGTTGTAACGGTGTGCCTCATCCTTGTTTTTCCTGGCTACTTGTGAGTCGGGTGCGTATAGGAGAGAGAGCACAATCGTTCATGGGGGCTGAGCCAATTGAATCTAAGAGACCATTGTAAAGACCGTGTTATTGATCGAGAGTGTTGTGTGCTAACTGAGTCTTGTTTAGTTGGGAAGATGTCGTCAAACGACAAGAGGGACAAGGCCGCTGTCGAGGACAAGGGGAAAGAAGACGACCTTCTCGCGGGCGGAAATGATGAAGAGGAGAGGATGGAGATCACTGGTATGTCTGTGGGTAATCAGCTGGGATTGCGTGATAAGAAAACAGTGCATGTGGATAATTTGAATGCGAGTCAACCGCTCAATGATGATGCGAGTGTAGAGAATAAGGGTGGTGCGACTATGCATAATAATGTTACGCCTAATCAGTCAGTCGATTGTAGCTCAGCAAGAAGAGCAACTACTGAAAGAGGACGACCCTCGCCAGACAAGTGGACAAGAGCGCAAACAGATGATGGCCGCGCTGGCTTCTGCTTCCATCCTCGAAGGAGCAAAAGCGGTTGGTCCAAATACTCGTTCACAGACAAATGCGCTGGGAAAAACTACGAATCCACGTGATATGGTGCATCGAGTAGGGATGAATTTGGAGGAGTTGAGAAGTAGATTGCTGAAAAGAGAAATTGATAAGGGAGGCTCTGGAAATGCCATCGAGGAATTTGAGAAGATGTTCGATAATGGAAAGAGTGTGATTGATAAGGATCTGAATCAGTTGGACAAGCACTTGCTTAGGCAGGGTATGAGTGACAAGTCGAGAGCCAATTTGGAAACTGAGATGGGAGAGGCTAGAGAGAAATTAGCAGCGATGGAGGATAGAGTTAGAAAGGCAGTTGAGAGTACTGGCTGTGAAACATTGGAAGAGATGTGTGCCCGTTATGACCACATGACTGAAATAATGGATAGTGAGGATAGAGAAGTTAAGCAAGTGGAAGAAGTGATAGAAAATGAGGATGACGAAATGGATATGGAGGAGGAAATGTTCAGAATAGTTCAGAGGGAGATAGCTCGAGTAGAAGGAGTAGAGGATGTAGTAGATATGGCCGACGAAATAATTCGACTGAAAAAGGAATTGGATGAGACTGTTCAGAGATCGGATCAGTCCATCGATGAGCTGAAATCGACTAATGAACAACTTCTCTCCCGCCTGGATCATCTCATCGGCCAGTTGGAAAGCTGCGAAGTGGAGAGGGAGCAGGCGATGAGCAATGCCGCCTCTCTCAGGAAGCAGGTCATCGAAAAGAACAGAAGTGAGTCATTCGATCAGAGTAATTAGAGTTCTCCTCTTAATCAAGTAATTGCTCCTCCTAACCAAGTGTTACAGGAGTCGACAGAGCCGAGACTGCCGCAGCAGCCGTTCGTTACGCCATCAGCGAGGCCTACGACAAGCCCGGCCGACGACAGGAGACGGAGTCAGCAGTGGTTTCAACCAGGTCAGATTGAGAGACGAATTGAAACGAGTGGAGAAGGAAACTTGATGGGTCATAGTAACATGACGGGTGATTACGCAATAAGTGCTAGCCCGCAGGTGCATGGCAGTGGGGTTATGAATGCGTCGCAGGGCCCCATGCATGTGAGATTCCCAAGCGCTACTGGAGAGATGTTTTCTAATGCGTTGCCAGTGTACACCAATGGATATGGGAATGGAAGAAGTGAGAGTATGTTGCCTATCAGAAG
Source organism: Pristionchus mayeri (assembly GCA_036245805.1). NCBI lineage: Eukaryota > Metazoa > Nematoda > Chromadorea > Rhabditida > Neodiplogasteridae > Pristionchus > Pristionchus mayeri. The sequence continues at coordinate 38,693,142 of BTRK01000003.1, forward strand.
CGCTTCTGAATTTCCTCAGCTGGCTAAATGGAATGGTACTAAGGATAAGTGGAGTGTGTTCAGAAGTGGTTTCCTTTTGCGTTATGGGCAGTGGAATGAGCAGGAAAAGAAGATGTTGTTATTGGAGTTTCTAGAAGGGAGAGCTAGTCAGTAGTACAGATAACTCCCAAATGAATACAATGGTCCGAACAAAACTGTACGGGATTGCTTGGGTTGGTTGATTGATCGTTGTCAGGGAGGTGCGATGTATGCAGATCTAGATTTGGAGAGAAGGGCGAGAGATTTGGCAGTGAGAGGTCGTAGAGTGGATGCAGTCTGTGAGGAACTTGAGTCTCTAGTTTCCAAGTTGTATGATGGTGTTGAGAAGCAGGAGGAAGTTAAGAGGAGAAAGTTGTTGTTGTTATATGAAGGCACTAAGGAGTATTATGAGTTGCTCAGATTGTCCGATGATCACTGCACATATGATGCAATGAAGAAGCATCTGCAGAGGATAGAGTATGTGACGAGGAGAGAGAAGGGTGATAGAAGTGGTGCTTTTGGGAGTAACAACGGCTACAATGAGAATAGATATCGTCCATCGGTGGGATACGGTAGTGGAAGTAATAATGGTAGACAGATGCGCCGGTGCAGTACGTGCAATGGCATAGGGCACTTGCAGCACAATTGTGCAACTACTGTTGTTTCGAGAGGTGAACAAGCAGCCAGATACGCGAATGTGGAATGCCACAATTGTTTTGGGAAAGGACACACTAAGCGTTGGTGTACTACATTCGATCTTGCGAAGAGAGTATGGAATAGAGCAGTGAGTGGAGTTAGTACTGCCCCTCCTATGGCAAAGGCGCCCCCGCCCAATCAGACAATGACGAATGCTAGTGTTAATGGAACAGTGCCTCCTCCCTTTCCCCCTGTTCCTCCACCGTTCACCCCAACATACCAGCCTCCAGGCAATGCGCGTGGTGGTGGCGGATATCGTGGAAGAGGAAATACTAGATGGTCACAAGATAGTCGGAATTTCAATAGACAAGCAGGGAACGTGAATAATAGTGCGAATAGTGGAACGACGGACAGTCCCAGTCCAGCTGCGATGATGATGATTGCATTGAAGTGTGAAGTCGAGGAAGATGAGAGAAGTGAGAACAATGTTGAGTTCGATAGACTTCTACCTCTTGATAGTGTGCGCAAAGAAGAGGATGAGAGCCAAGAGGTGCTCAACAGTCCCAGTGCAGTTGATGACGATGGAAGAGTTGAGAACAAAGAGAAGTTCAATAGACTCGAGCCAGTCAATGACAAAGAAGGAGTTGAGGATAAGGATAAATCCAACAGACTCGAGTCAGTCGATAACAGCGCAATCAGAGGAAGTGTGGTAGATGACCCACTGTTTATTAGGAGATCGCAGCGAGTGCAAGGCACGATTGGAGGGATTGGAGTTGAAGTAGTTCTGGATACGGGAGCAGAAGTTAGTCTGATAGATAAGCGACTAGTGGATCAGATGTGTGGTGTAGTGATGACACCTGATGTTAGAGATAGATTGCGTGGTGCGCAAGGACAGAGAATAAGGACGATTGGAACTGTGGTATTGGATGTTCATATGGAGATTGGGAAGCAGTGTAGAGTCGGATTTTTTGTGTCAGAGACCGACATTGATGTGATTCTGCTAGGAAAGAATGCTTTGGCAGAGATGGGACTAGAGTTGAGAGAGGAATTGTCGTTGAAGAAGAAGATAGTGGATAAGGCGATAGTCCTTCGGACATGCTATATTGCACCTCACTCAATAGGAATAGTGAACGTAGGTGGTGGATATCCTGGAGAAGGGATGAAAGTACTGATTAGTGACCGAGAGGAAGTGATCGAAGGAACAAATTGTGGAGCGGCAGCAGTTCAAGTGCCAGTGTGGAATGGTACTGAAGATGATTTGATGTTAGAGATTCATGATGTAATAGGAGAATGGAAGCCAGTGAGGCAGATGGATGAGAATTTGGCAGAAGAGTCGAAGCTTCTCGATGTGAATGCAATTAGAAGAGATGATAGAAGATGCGATTGGAATGAGATAAAAGCTAACCTGGAAGCTTGTAGGAATGGGAAGTTAAGTAGTAGAGTGGAGGAGATCGTCAGGGAGCGCGCGGATGTCTTTGCGATGCATGATGATGATTTGGGCAGAATGAAAGGAGTGCAGTGTAATGTACAATTGAACGAAGGAAGTGTTCCAATCAGGAAGAAAGAACGACCAGTTCCGTTTGCGATTAAGCCTGCATTGCGGAAATTGTTAGATAAGATGATGAAACAAGGAGTGATCAGGAGATCAGACTCTCCCTGGTTATCCCCTGTTGTATTGGTGAAGAAGAAGGATGGAAGCATTCGCATTTGCATAGATTTTCGGAGAGTGAACGAAGTGACGAAAGAGGATGCATTCCCCTTACCCCTGATAGAAACGATACTTCAGTCGTTACAAGGGAAAAGATTCTTCACTGTGATGGACTTGGCATCTGGTTTCTGGCAGGTACCGCTCAATAAGCAGAGTTCCGAGGTAACAGCGTTTGCATCCATGAGCGAATTGTACGAGTTTACGGTACTCCCATTCGGATTAAACATCTCACCTGCAATTTTCCAACGAGCGATGAGCACTGTTTTGAAAGATGAATTGGAGAAGGAAGAGAGAGAAAGAGTTGTGCATGTATATATAGACGACATACTCATTGCCACAGAGACAGAGGAAGAACACGAGGAAGTGTTGGCGAGAGTTCTCGATCGATTAAGAGATAATAATCTTCTTCTGAATGTGAAAAAGTGCAAGATCACGGTCGATGAGACGGAATACCTTGGACACAGATTGTCAGGTAGTGGAATACAGATAGATGACAAGAAGGTAGTAGCGATTCGAGAGTATAAGAGACCAGAGACGATGACGCAGTTGCAATCATTCTTGGGACTGACTGGTTACTTGAGAAGATTCGTGATGTCATATGCTGGCATTGTTGCCCCTTTGATGAGATTGGTTGTGACGACAGGTCGGAAGCTGTTGTGGACTGAAGATGCGAATAAGGCTTTCAATATTCTCAAAGAGAAAATTTCGACTGCGCCTGTTTTGCAACAACCAGATTACGTTGGTGCGAGAGATGGTATTCGACCCTTTATAATAACTACGGATGCGAGTGGTAATGGGATTGGAGCCATGTTGAGTCAGAGAGGAGAAGTGGATGGTCTAGAAAGACCACTAGCATTCTTTTCAAGAGCACTTCGTGATTCTGAGCACAGTATGCATGTAGTTGATTCCGAGGCTTTGGCAGTGTACGAAGCAGTGATGAGATGGAAACATCTCCTGTATTCAACAAAGACGATAGTTAGGACTGATCACTCTCCGTTGGTGACCCTCCTCAAGCGAAAACACGTTGCCTCTCGATTGTTGAGATGGGCTACGGAACTACAATCGTATCCTCTCGAGATTGAGCATGTTAAAGGAAAGTCGAATGTGGTGGCCGACGCGTTGAGCAGGAATCCTAGAGTCGATAAACCAGGAGAGAGTGATGGTATTGAGGAAGTTGGAATGGTAGTTAATGCGATGACAAGATCAAAGACTGCGTTAGAGAGATCGAAAGAAGAAGATAGGAGAAAGAGTAGAGAAGAGTTAGAGGAAGACGCGATTCTGAATGAGTGGAGAACGGCTCAGTCAAGTGATCATTGGGCTGTTTCAATGATAGAGAAGAGGAAAGACGCTGATAAGGGAAAACGAGAGATGACTGAAGAGGTTGTTATACCTGGGACCACTAAGAGAACTTCAATTGCTGATTGGGAAGTGCATGATGGAATTCTGTATTTGTTCGGAACGGATCACGAGAAGAGATTGTATATACCAGAGGGGCGGAGAGAGAGTTTTGTGGAAGAAATACACAATTCTCCATTGACAGGTCATCTAGGAACGATGAAATTGGTGCAGAGAATATTGAGAGAAGCGTTCTGGGGATGCGTAGAGAAGGATGTTCATACTGTAGTGAAGAGATGTGATCGATGTTTGATGGCGAACTCCCAGAAGCGAATGATCCCCCCCCCCTTCAGCCGATAGTTTCGAACTACCCGATGGATGTAGTCGGCATTGATTTAATAGAGATGGGAAAAGGAAAGGACGGAGGAAAGTATATTGTCTCTATTATCGATCATTTCACTAAATTCGCTGGAGCGTTTGCGATACGGGACAAGAAAGCGGATACTGTAGCGAAAGTGTTTATGGAGAGGTGGATTCTAGAAGGAGGTCGAACCCCGAAAGCGCTTGTTTCCGACAATGGAACTGAATTAGTGAACCAAGTGATGGCGGAGATTGTGAAACGATTTCAGATCGAACGAAAACTCACACTCCCTTATCATAGTAGAGCAAATGGTTTAACTGAGAGGTTCAATAGAACAATTGTTGAGATCATGAAGAGAATCAAAATGCGCGACGATGAATGGGAAGAAGCATTGCCTTTTGCTGTTTACGCATATAATGCAAGTCCCCACGGATCTACTGGCGAGACACCCGCATTTCTGATGTACGGTCGGGATGAGAAATTGCCTAATAGCCAGTTGCCCCAGACCAATCCTGCGTATACGGTAGATTTGGATGTTGATGACTATAAGAGAAGGATGGTTTGGATGATGGAGAAAACGAGATCGACAGTCCTTCTGAAGTTGGAAAATGAGCGTAGGAAAATGAAGACGCGTTACGATGAGAAGCACAAGCACAACATGAATGTAGTGCCTAAGGCAGGAGATCGAGTGTATGTGCGTGTAGAGGCAAAGTGTAGCGATATAAGGAAGATGATGGATAATTATGAAGGCCCATATAGAGTGACTACAAGTAATACTACGGCGGTGTTAGTGAGAGCTGATGATGGATTAGAGAATGGGCGAGATGCCAATAAGAGAATTGTCCAGTGGGATCGATTGCGTTTAGTTCCGAGGGATGAGAAAAGAGTAGATGTGTACAATATACAATGGAAGTCGGAAAAGACAAAAAGAATGAAATGTGTCATTTCCAGCCTCGTCATCAATCGAGCATCGCTTCTCCATCCCGACGCCCGCTGTGGGAGTGAAGGCTGTAAGAGAAGACAGATGGCTGACGTCTTCAATGGAGCCGATTACGGTACCCTCAAGGGGACATCCTTCGCCACGTTGAGAGTGTGCGGGGTTGCTCGACGCATCCAGAGAGTTGCCCAAACTGACCAAATTGGATGTCCAGAAAGAAGCCAAGAAGAGGGTGAACATCAAGAGTGTGAGCATGACCAGCATGAAACTGGCATACAAGATGGCCCTGTGTCCGTGTGCGCTAGCCGAAGTGGCCGAAATCGATGACGGAATGAAGAAACTGGACATCGAGGAGGAAGGAGTCGAGATGAGCAAGATGATCTCGGAGATACTCCTCGACGAGGGAACCAGTGGAGAGAGCAAGGAAGGAGTGCTCGTTTTGCTGCCAGCTGAATCGGTGATCCCGATCGAGGGTGGTTCTGGATACTTCAAGTACTCCAAGTACGAGACAATCTCCGAGATGATGAAGACGATGATGAAAATGGAGTGTGAAGACCGACTTCCCAAGACCATCTTCGTTCTGTTGGGCCGAATTCTCTCAGAAGATTCGATAGCGGAAATCGGCGGATACTTTGAAGAATTGGTGAAGAGAGAGAACACATCTGTGTTTGTATCGAGTGATCTTTTGCCCGCGAGGACAGATCAAAAGAGCACCGAGGAGGCTCAGTCACAATTGAAGATTCTGACGGAATGGTATTTCCGTAGGCCCGAGGGAATCTCCATCTGCACGAGCCTCAGTGGAGTACTGAACGGTTTTACACCGTTCCTCGCGCTTTATCAAGCTGTGGGAAAGGATACCAACTTTATCTTCGAGAAGGCGGCGAGACACATCATCAACGGAACTCCCTTCACAATGGAGAATCCCAAGAACAAGAATCACATCGTCAGGAAGAGATCGATCAAGGAGAACGACGAGAAGAAACCAGAGATTCCTCACAAGAAGAAGACGGATTTCGGGTTGAGAGGATCAACCAGCAACTCATCGAATGAAGAATGGCTGGCGAAGCAGGAATGCTACAATTGTCACAAGCTCGGCCATCTCCAGGAAATGTGCGCAAAGCCGAGAAGAAGATCTGAGTGGAGAAAGAAATACTGAGCAAGTGAGGACGCTTGCTTAGGGAGGGGGCATGTAAACTAGGGGTATCCCCAACCCGATTTTATCGATATCGAATACCCCATCTGTCAATTATGTATTAATAATGCAAGTTTCGTAATAGAGATTATATCGAATTTAATGTTCCGAACCATTCGATGTTTCCGACTATGGAAGTTACGACATTTAGTCCCCGATCGTCGTTAACAATATTGTCGGACTCGTTTATTCTGCCACGTAATTGCGAAACGGGTTTTGCCCGTTGCTTGTTCGTTCTGTTCGTTTTTATCCCGTTTGTTTACTGTTTGTTTGCTTCTAAAATATATAAAGTTTCGTACTTCACTCTGCCTCGCCATTCGAATATCAATTAGGGCTGGGAATCGGTTAACTCGGGGTAGTTTTCCGCATTTCGTGTCCGGCGTCTCTTCTTGAAGATTCTCTCTTTCTCTCTATATTTTCCTTTCACATTTCTTGTTCTTGCACTCTCTCTTTCAACTTGGTCTTTTACTTTATTGTCGTCTGTCTGTAGGTTCCTTCGGGAGCTGAGTGTCTGTAGGTTCCTTCGGGAGCTGAGTGTCTGTAGGTTCCTTCGGGAGCTGAGTGTCTGTAGGTTCCTTCGGGAGCTGAGTGTTGTAGGTTCCTTCTGGAACTGAGAGTTGTAACGGTGTGCCTCATCCTTGTTTTTCCTGGCTACTTGTGAGTCGGGTGCGTATAGGAGAGAGAGCACAATCGTTCACAAAGTACTGGAGGAACTGAACAACTTCGTAAAAATTGTGGGCCGTTGCCTGCCCACGTATGAACTTAAGGCACAAAAATAACTGGGTGAACACGGCATCTAATGATACAAAGGTAGTGGACATATTAAACGGTAGAGGCGCGCGACACAAATATAAAATGCTCTGGTTAACAGTTAACGTGCGCGTGCTAGAGAGATGCGTGTTTTTATAGTTTATACGATAGAGACATTTGCGTTAAAGTAACCCGACAAAGACGTAAACCTGATCCGAAGACGCGACGCATTGTGCGCCCTCGCGTGTACGAGAGAGCGTGCAAAAGTGAGAGAGCGCTGGATCAGGCAACTTCAACCTGATTGAGTTTTCGCATTTTATATTAGAGCGTTTGCCCAAAAGTCGAGCAGATCCGGAATATTTTGGCACAGCAAACAAAGTCGATTTTCCAATTTCTTGTGATTTGGGGTTCTAAAGGGTGCTGATGAAGATAGGCATAGTCATTTTGCACACGGGTCTTCTGTTGGCTCCAGATGACGTTGCGTCGAATTCACATTTTCATGAATTTCACATTTCTATGAAGCGATAAAATTATCCGAACAGGATTTCCGGAGTAGAATTTTGTGACGAACACGCCTGTATACTTCATTTTTACTAATTTTGCAATTAAAAAATTAAAAATGCAACTTTTCTCTAAGTGAATCCCGAGCTTAGCAAATGCACCGATAGGAGCGCCGCAAAGAGAGGATTCTAAATCTACAATTTTGTCAATTTTCGACATCAAAATTTTTAGAAAACCTAATAATAGTGCTCTTTTTTTTTCCAAAAGCACAACTCAGCGGCGTTCGATGACGCGATGTTTTTTTTTCTACCCCGGAAAACCTGTTCGGATAATTTTAGCGCTTCATAGAACCGTGGAATTCATGAAAATGTGAATTCGACGCAACGTCATCTGGAGCCAACGGAAGACACATGTGCATAATGACTATGCCTATCTTCATCAGCACCCTTGAGAACCCCAAATCTCAAGAAATTGGATAATCGAATTTTTTTGCTGTGCTATGTTCGGTTCTTCGGCAAACGCTCTCATATTCTTTCTCAACCAATTCAGCCATCAGCTATTCAATGGAGCAAAAAAAATAGGGGGTCATTTTCGTGGGGGGGGGATAAAATCAAAACGACCAAAAGCACAACTCAACGGCGTTCGATGACGCGATGTATAATTCTACAATTCCGGCTGCCCCCGCCTTCGGCGGGGGGCAGCCCCGTCCTAGCGGAGTAGGCTTCGCAATCACTCGTTTCGAAAATTGCTGATGCGCGATCTCTCTCCCTCCAAATTTCGTAATCGTTTCGCAATCCGGATAGACGGACAGACACTGCGCTTTATATATAGGTATGGATAATTCTTGTTGCCAGCCGATCTTGAGTTTCACTCCAAATCAACGTATATGTTGAAACTCAAGATCGTCTAGCGACAAGATTTGCATATGCAAAGGTATGGGAGCGTATACTGGCAACAATGAAACAACTCCCAAGTTGCTAGGCCAACTCCACATCGAACGCCGTTGAGAGTTGTGCTTTTGGTCGTTTTGCTTTTGTCCCCCCCCCCCCAATTTCGTCCTTGTTAGGTAATTTTAAGAGTGGAGAAGCACGACCCTCCAGGTACGAATGGGTTGAATGAATCTTGGCGTGGAAGTAATAAATTTAAGCAAAATCTTTTAATTAGATGAAATCAAATATGAAAATCAGAGATGAAAAAGCATGGTCATCCTATCGTTAGAAACCGTGGCATAGTGGTCTACGGCGCTGTAATTTACATACCTATGGTGGGGTGGGTTCGTGTCCCGGCCTCTGCAGTGACTTTTGCCAAGCTCGTGCAATTTTTGCCTACTGTTGGGTACTTCCCCCGAAGCTTGGCAAAGGTGACTGTAGAGGCTGGGATTCGAGCCCCATACCTTAGGATCCACCACAGGATTAATCCTATGGTAGGTTTGACCGTGGGTTTTTCATCTGTGATGAAAATGCACCTCGCACTCGGGGCATTCGATTTCCCTCTTCTTCGTATCACCATTATCGATCGATTCTTCTCCTTCCTCATTCTCCATCTGATCACAGCCAGTCACGTGGAATGAATCAGTGAAGTTCGAGACCTGTAAACAAACAGGGATGACTTCTCAATGCACTCTCTCCAGTCTACACGCTCTTTCGTCAGTATGAGCAGCGAAAAAGTAAGCAAAATCAAGTAAACGTTGTGAAAAAAATCATCGTTACTAAAGACTGATCTGGTAAAACTTTTCCAGTATAACCCCAATGGGAAGAGATCAATAAGGATCTTCCCAGTGGGATCACAGAGGAAAGGAAGCTATCTCAATCCCGCCTCGTATAGAGAGCACGATCCCTATTTGTTCATTGATAAACTGAGTTCGATGTCATTACCCAACCCGAGAGCAGGTTCCGCAAGGTAACCCACGCCTCATTGAGGCAGATCTTCAACGCCCGCATCGCGCGACCTCAACTTCTTTCTAACCCGGAGAAGTTGGCGCGCGCACGCTCCGGTTGCGAAACGAGAGCTGGTCGATCTCGTTATCGGCGCGACGCAATCATTAAGTAACCTTCTCACTGAACAATAGAATAAATGTTGGTGGTTTGAATAAATCGAGAGCCCGGAAAACAGCCATACGTCGCGTTTCTTTCAAGCCTGTGGCTTCATTGTCCTAACGAGCTGTGAACCGTAAGCGTTTTGAATATACATCGAGGGCGAGAGCGGCGGATCCTCACGTGCTCAGCCTCTTGCGTGGGTATACGGTATACGGTACCCATGCTAGAGGTTAGGATACTGAAGATATCCACACCATGACTATCTAAACTAGCACTATCCCAGTGGGATCCCAGTGGATTTTTCAGTGAGATACATGCGGGCTTCACCCTGGGAAAATCACTGGGAACCCACAGGGAAACTTTTACTAGAATGGCCGCTAGTCCTCATTGTTTTGTCTCAACCGAAGTCCTTTAGCCAGCATTACCTGCTAACCCTTTTCATAAATTTTCGAAACTCAAATCTCACCATAGAGAGATGGTCTGGAGAAGGGACGGGAAGCGGGAAGAAAGCAGGAGGAGGAACAGAATCCACGGAGGGAGTCGAGATCTGGAGAAAAATATAAACAGTGAAACGTTAGCGGACAGGCTGCAAAGTTAAGGTTACCGGACGAGGACGAAATTGACCCCCTATTTTTTGTCCTCCATCGAATAGCCGACGCTGAATTAGTTGAGAATGAATACACAAAAATGCTAAAAATCAATAATAGTATCAAGGGAAGCTGGAAATGATCAGCGTAATCCCGCGCTCTCTCACTATTGCATACTCTCTCGTACAAACGCGACGAGATCAGGGTCAGATCAGTGTTTCATCCTCGTCCGGTAACTTTAGCCAAGATTGTAAAAGCAGAGAAATATTCTGGTGAAACCGATCAGATTTTTGTAAAATATATGTTGAAATGGTAATAGTTAATCGGAGTAGTTCTATTTGATAAGAGAGCAGTCAACAACGTACCATGTTCTCGCAATCATTGGCTTCGATGACCATTCTTTCCAGTGCGGAACGAGTCGCCCCGAGAGCACGGTGGAAACTGTCGATCGACTTCTAAATAATAGATGTTTTAAAGCATTCCGTAACTGCACTTGATTGTACCCCCGTCGTGTATATTGACTTTCAAAGGAAAACAATTAAAAAATAAACAGAACAAACAAAAAATAGCTCACGAGTGTCTGCTCCAGCTGTGCCCGAGTCGATCCCTCCTTCTCCTCTTCCAGTCGAGTAGTGAAAGTGAGGAATTCGGCCAGCGAACTGAATAAATTGATGAGCTAACCTACTATGTAAGAAGTATGAAAAATGATATTATACATCGATATTCTTCGGTTAGTGTACTACTTTAGACGATTTGTTCTGGTTGATTTCCATCGTATCGCACTTAGGATGCTTGCTAACATTCGTGTAATGCTTAGGGAAGCAAGCACTAACTCAATTTTAGTACTAAGTCTCACTACTAGGACTAGTTAATAAGTTTGGAAAGGCAAAACAACTAACCGACGAAGCGTAACTCCGGTCGAATCGACAATGGTTTCTCCAAGGGTTTGCAAGCAGGATGCATCCTGGTCTCCCGAGAAGAAGAAGGCCATATCTATAAACACACTAAAATAATAATTGAAAGAACACGGCATTTTATTACAAACTAGGACGTCTTCCAAAGTTAGCACGACAAACTCTAGTGATTACGCGACTACAACTTAAAAGTAACTAAAAAGTTAGTGTACTGGTGTAATTCTACTATATTTACCACTAATAACGTCACATAAATCGAAAGGTTAAGAATCAAAGAAAAAAAAAGAATCAAAGAAAGCGACCGAAAACTGAAACAAACAAGTAGCGACCGATCGACGATACAGTATGCGTTACATTTGGCGCGTTGTTTAAAATATATCGTAATTCTTAAGCGAAAGAATAAATGGCTTTATTTCTGCACTTTTAACAGTTCTAATTTGGACAATGATGTGATTCATGCATTCCTCAGCATCTGTAAATTCAAATCTGCCGAACTACAGATATAATAGTTTATCCCAGCACTGGTAATATACTATAGAAGCCCGGACCAGTCCGTAAAAGGAGCACTCCAGAGGCAGGGCAGCCTCCATCCCAGTAAAGGGATGCTCTGTACGCCATTGCCATAAAAACTCAGATCGGGGTACCGATGAAGGCATAAGGGGTATCCCCAGGCCAGTAAAACCTTCACTTAGGGCCTAAATGCAGGTTTTACTGGCCTGGGGATACGATATTTTCCGTTAAATTTTAGGCTAACATATCCCAATTTGATATTACCAGAAGGGCGGTAGATTTCCGTACTCGTGAGCGGGGATTCATTGTTTGGTCGCAAAGGTTAGCACTGATTTTTCCGAATTACAACTAAATGCTCAAATCGCCGTGATTTTTGGTCTTGAAGTGCTTGAGAAGTCGCTTCGAAGGTTTGTATCATGGAGACAGCAATGGCATATCAATGGGCTCCTTCAGCAATATGCTCATCACAGTGGTCAGAACAAATATTTATTTCGAAACTCGATAAGAGTACGATAGGTAGGATTCCTGAATCAATACAAGGGTATGGTGATGCAAAGGAATGAACGATATTCACAGAGATTGGAGCAATAACAAAGTGAGCAAATTAACAGATTGTGTGTCTAGTCGATGACTACAGAAGAAAGAGATGATGGAAAAGAACAACGGGAGGGGTACTGTAGCAGATTACGGTGGTCTAGCAAGTGAATTATCGAATATTTAAGGAAATCTGGCGCTCTGCAGTAAGTGAACATGGAGGAACTCAGCAAGTTCAGGCGATAAAGGGCGGCGCTCTCATTGCCCTTCAGGGTAGATCAAGAGAAACACGGGGAATTATCGATCGATATCTACAGTAGGACGGAAGGGGGCGGGGCTTGCAGCTCAGTCGGAGATGGTGGGCGTGGTCTGCGGCTGCTGCTGCTGCTCCGCCGACATCTTCTTGTGCCTGAAAATGGAAAATTTGAAATTTTGAAAATTTTCTCCTCCTCGGCCTTTCCGAGTGCTAAATGCCATCTTCTTTCACTGAGTTTGCGCTGAATCACCCAGACAACCCCTCTCCCTCTCTCTCTCTCTCTCTCTAAAACTAATCGGGGGACTAAGTACTGGACGAGTTACAAATCTGACCCATCAGCATGCCCCTACTGTAACCCGAGACGTCAAGCGCCCCAAAAGCCTGCCGCCTTTCTCTCAGATTATCAGTGACCCCTTGTGGTGTATGGCGACATGCGCTATTTGCGAGAGGGGGGGAGTTCCTGCAAGATTAATAAGCGCGGCGCTAAAAGGCGCAGTCCCCCGGTGGTTTACTGCCCTCTTGGCAGATAGTAGGTCGGGGGAGCGAAGAGATTATCGATTGCGCAATGCCCGTCGTTCGTGCGGGCGCGAGGTGCCCGCTCTCATACACGTGCGATTACGCAACCATGAATGGGAAGAGACCTAGATCGCCCTGACCCTCTCCAAATCCCACACTCTCTCGCTCCGTCTGACCATTGCTCTGGAAAGAGAGTGAGGGCAGTTCCCGATGTGGGCTGTCAAGGACCCTCATCACCATTCCCCGACTGTTGCTGTCTCTTGTCATCTTCTTGTCAGCATATCCTTGCTACACGGGGTCAATGGCGTGTGAAACACGATCCGATCAGTCATTTCCGCCCGAGAAATCGTCTGACTCTCTCCAGATTGCATGCTCTCTCTCGCTTTCTAACCTGCGAGAGTGCGCAAATTGAAGAGAGTCAGCTACTCATTTCCGCCCACAACTGTCGTGTTGACCTAACAATAGGAAGATAGGGAGAGGGGGGACGATTGACCGCTCTAAGAAAGACACCTGGTGTTTATTCCCTCGCCAGACATTCTCCTAGCAGAACACGCGTGGTTCAAAAGAATGTGGATGGCCCGAGTCGCTCCCCTCTATCCCCTCGCCCATTATGCATTCGCTCCTTATTGAATGCCGAATTAGGGCCGATTATACTACCCGAAGCGATCTCTTTTAGTGTCATCCATCACTCGATTGGCAGAAGGGAACAAAAGGGGGGGGGGGGGGGGGGCAAACTGTTCTGGCCAGGGAGACCATGGCTATTAATCGACACTTTCAAAATCCTCTCGCAAACCTATTGTGAAACCCAAGAAGACTGGGTCGAAAATGTGAGAGGAAATGGAGCATTCACAACATGAGACAGGGCAGGAAGGAACAAAGAAGACCGATTGAGTATAAACGCCAAAGAGAAACAACTGCTACTGCTCACTCTTTGAACATCCACACTAGGGTTGGTGAAATCGGGCCAGCCCGGTATTCGAGGGCCCGACTTGGTAAACAGCGCATTTTTGCTCGAGTAGGCTCGAACCCGATCGGGTGGCCCGAATTCGAGAGTGAAGAGTCGAGCGGCTCGACTGGCCCGACTTAGCCCGACTCGGCCCGACTTGGCCCGACTCAGCCCGACTCGGCCCGACTTTTCTGGCGAATGCATTAAGGAAATTCCATCGCCGTTCTTTCCATTGCCATTTCGGTCAACATCTGCAAGCTACCAAATGGTGAAGTGGTTGTGTTTTGCACCTGTTAGTCATAAGCCGCTGGTTCGATCCCGCATGATGAGCTATGTTTTTGCATTTCAATTTACTACTTTAGTAGGGACAAAATTTCATTTAAATGAAATTTTTCATTCGAAATCTAACATAAAATGTAAATAAGCGATACGAAATAGCATAAAAACATATCCTCATCATGCGGGATCGAACCAGCGGCTTATGACTAACAAGTACAAAACATTTCATCATTCGGTAGCTTGCAGTTGCTCACCAAAATGACAATGGAAAGAACGGCACTTGAATTGCAATAATGCATTCGCGAGGCAAGTCGGGCCGAATCGGGCCGAGTCGGGCTGAGTCGGGCCGACTCGGGCAAGTCGGGCTAAGTCGGGCTAGTCGAGCCGCTCGACCCTTCACTCTCGAAGTCGGGCCACCCGATCGGGTTAGAATTATTTTCGAGCGGCTCGAGCATTCAGGCTCGGGTCGAGCTGAGCTCGAGTCGAATTTGGAAGCCGGGCCCTCGATTGGCCCGACCCGATTTGACCAACCCTAATCCACACCTATACTTATGCTGAAACCTGAGAGCACATAGGCAAAAAGGCGATGGCCCTATGCGCCATTCGCACAAGGACGGACATGATAGTGAGAAGGGTGCTATCTAGAACGCTATACATCACGAATTCCATTAACATTGCACGCGCAGAATATTTACTCCTATAACAATTTTGAAACCCGAGAACCATTGGTCGAAAAAGGGATGAGGCGAGTGGTTATTCACGCTAGACAGGCGGGACCATAGGGTCTATCGGCTCTGGTCATCTCGGGGAGAGGCAAAGACGGGCTTGGGTTGTTAGCGCCTGGCAGATCAAAAGATGATGAGGGCAAGGGGAAAGGGCAGGCCGAGGCGGAGGAAGATCACTATCGATACTGATGATCATCCGATTGATAGCCGTTGGTAAGGTCGCGATTGGAAGTTGAAAACATTGGCTCCCGAAGAACACAAATACATTCCTACAGTGAAACCTTGAAAAGTTACTAACTTTAAGTTAGGCGAAAATATGATAATACACCCTATTATAGCCATTTTTAAGCAGTAAATTTAGTGAAAGTACGATGCAGGAACCATTGACAGCCTCCAGAATTATATCACTTATAACCCCATCATGAAGCGCAGTGACCTGGGAGAATTTTTTTTGTTTTTTCAAGAAAACGATGGAAAAACACTGAATATCTCAAGAACATCCAACTTCTACTACCTTTGTGAAACCCCAGAAGAATTGGTCGAATACTGAATCGCCTGGTTTGCTATTTGCGGTCAATATTTGCCGCAGATCAGTTCTATTGCCCGCATCAAAACCACCCGCACTCTATCCCACCCATGAAACCAGAAATATTCTGGATGATATGCCAATTCAACATTCGCAGGCTCGCCGCTAATAGCTATTTTATTAAATTCCAGAGACAAAAAGATACTCATTGTTCGCATTTTGAACACCCAAACCTCTATCCCTCTCGTGAAACTCAAGTTCCTCCGGTCAAAATTCTCAACAAAAGAACGCGGCGTAAACCACCAACTTCTCCGCGACTATTGAGGAAAGACCTGGGGATTTATTGACCACACCTAGAACACTCAGACCTGTATCCCCACCGTGAAACACAAATTGACCGGGTCGAATTTAGTATTTAGCGTAAGAAAGAGGTGTAAATCCTTACTTCTCGGCAACGAGCTTCTGATGGAGGGTGCGGGGTCGCTCGCGCGCCGTCGTCGGCGTCGTCTCTCCGCCGCGCTGCAGCTGCAGATTCTCGCAGCTGTCGCCGGTTGCAGCTCCGCCCTTGTTCGGAGTGCTGCAAGGTCTGCACTTATTCATGATCTAGTCGCCACTTGCCCCTGATTTCCCTACACACTCTATTGTGCTAGGCAGATACAAGTAGAGACACCTGGTGTTTAGATCACTTTGCTAAACTGTTCTAAGAACTGTGCAATCATAATGCTGAATGGGTAACTGATATCACTAATTCCTAATCGGATCGAAGTCTACTCCCTGATTGAACACGTTCAGTCCTGTTCTCACATGTTTCCGCTAACCGTTTCACCCCTTTCGTGCCCACTGAACTACTCCTATTCTTCAACAACCTCACTCCACCCGATATTCAGTCCTCAATCGATATTCTCCTACCGTACCTCTCGACTGCGACGGGCGTCCGATCGAATTCTGCAGTGGGCGAGCGCGGGTCGACAGTCATGCGCGTGTTCTTGGGAGTGGACTGCTTGGAGGAGGCTCCCTCGGCGGGCTGAGTGGACAGATACTGACCCATTTCGAACCTGAAATCGACCATTTTCGACTATGTTAATCGATAATCGAGGGTGGAATCGGGAGGAATAGGTGGTAGCAACACAAAGAAAGGTGCAGATGAGTGACAATGAGCCAGTGGGCACAATAGACAGTGGCATAACCAAACAAGGAGTGGGCGTGGCCTCGCCCATTCAAAAGACGCGCTCGGATCAGTTTGCGATCGCGCGCCAGTCCGCCGGGGCGAACAGATGTCGGCGTGGCGCGCCTTTTTCGCAAGGCTCGTCTCTCATTCGTCGGTTGCCTTTTCGGTCAAATATTATAAAACCTGGGAAGGTAAACCATTATCAGGTACTCAACGTTGTGCACAGAGCGACAAATTCGAAAAGTTACATGAAAATAGCTGAACTCTGTGGAAATCTTTTATTGTTCAATTGTCCGTGACCAGAAAAACGCGTGTGGACAAGTCAGATGAAAGTAATTGAGGGGGGGGGAGAGAATAATCACTGTTACGATACAGCAGAACGAAATCAATAGCAGTGTACAGTATCTCGGTGTGCAAGACTACAAAGAGTCGATCGATCATACAAAATGAATCCTAGTCTCACGTCGATAAGTAATCATGGATTACCATTGATCATAGATCGCTAATAAGATAGTACAATAACGAATAGGTAAGTCGCATAAATAATCATATCTGTACAAAAAAACGGCTAACCGCTCTAGCAAAAATTACAGGTAAGCGAGAGACAAGCACAATCATTTGATCAGTCCGAAAGGGTACTCGATATATTGATCAGCTTACTCGGAGACGTTAGGGGTACTGTAACGTGGGTTACGGTAGGTAGAGCAAGTGAGGGGGCAGGGGGACATATCACCGATCAATCAATACAATCTCTGGCTAGGGAGGGCGGCGAAGAGGCGGAGGGGTACTGTAACACAACACGACTGTGACAGGTGCATACAAATCATTCAATCAATCAATAATATCTCTCTGTGCGCGTGACTAGGTGTATCTGGTGCGGAGGCTAGTGTACAAAGCGAAAGGAATGTGGAAGAAGTTGGTATCTTAAAATGAGGAAGGGGTACGGTAATTATCATGCTCTCTTCATAGCTCTACCCAACGATAGAGTATAGTGGGAATGAAGGGAGAACGATCATCACTAGGGAACAAAGGACAAGGACAGCCTAGGGACCGGGCGGATCTCGGTTCCGGTCGGGGAACTTGGGGGTCTCTGGTCTAGGGTCCGGTGGTTCTCCTCGGGTCACGCGAGTTCTGGCCGGGGATGGGGTGGGACCAGTCGGCGGCCTGGGCAGCCTGGGTGAGCAGACGACGAGAGGACGTCGAGTAGATGGGCAGCACCTCAGAGGCCTCCACGGGAACAGCCTGCAATGAACGGGAGTTAAAAGATTCAATTATCTAATCAGTTTCCATCGTTTGTCAGAAATCCGCTATCGGGTAAGAAATCTATGGTGAATGGATAACACCGATTTGGCAGGCTATGAAAACTGCATGTGCAAGCAATTGGGACCGTAGTAATGTAGAAACAAGCCGTTTTCCGGTATATTGTAAACACTATTTTTGAACTAACAGCCGCTCGACAATCAGCTTCATCTTGTCAGACATCCTTTTACTCTAACTGAACAACACAAATCACGCAAGTAGAACAACTATATATGGTATGGCAAAATATCAGTATTTTACGAGAATTCCAAAGTCTTATCAACTTCGCTTCTGCGATCGAAGTTTTTTAGTTGCCCATGAAGCCAGAAAACCACAAGTTCGCGGAAAGTGTGGGGAGCACAACCTGCTTACTTCATACCAGTGAGAACAAAATTGCATTCCCAGCCGGCTTGAAAACGTCATATTTTTTAACGTTGACGCCGGCATTGCTGATGAGTTTTAAAATCCGGGAGAGCGACCATAAGCCACAAAACCGGCACGGTTTATAGAAATGGGTACCGTAAAATTGGAAGAAGCATGATTGACATTATCCCCGAGCCGAGCAGTTTGCTCTTATCAGTTTCGAAACCCTTCCTCTATACCTTCATGTAGATGCACGCGTCCGTGCCGTATCCCTCCATCGAGACGAGGAAGAGATCGCCCTGAGAAGGCAAAGGTTAAAATTGTTTGGCAATAATAACTACCAATTCACTCCTTTGTTCGGAAATACGAATATTTTTTTCTGTTTTTTATTACACTCTGAACCTGACCAATGATTCACGAGTGCCGGCCCGATTGCATTTGGTAAAACAATGAAACGACAGTTTTCCAGGACAACCACTTTTCCCCATTTCTCTCACCCACTAGTAAAAACCCGCAATATGCGCTACGAATCCACACTTAGGAGATGATACTATCATCCACCAGGAACATGAAAATCACTAGATCGATATTAAATCTCTACCGTATCCATCAGGCTATAGAGCATGGGAAATAGAGAGAGTGTTCCTCACCTGGAAGTATCGCGCGTACAATCGAGACAGCGGCAGACCGTAGCCGTAGCCTGCCTGCAATCGATAGGTGAGCCATTGACCGGAAGTGGAAATGAAAATAATAACAATGACAACAACAACAAGTGGCCCTCACCAGCGGCGCCTGCGTGCCGTCTCGGGGTGGCGGAGGAGCTGTCGAGTACCTGGATTTTATTGTTACTGTACAATAACCAAGAGCAGTGCGTATCAACCGAGTACCTTTGCGAGTGGGATATAATCACAGCGAAACCATGAACTGACATGATTATTTTTCCCAGACAAGGTCTTCTACGAACAGGCAAATAAGGCATGTAAGGCTTCTATGAAAGTAATGAAACCGGGAACTTCCTGCTGGTACAAAAAAAAACTTACAATCGCTTCATGAATCCCATAAAAAATATATTTAAATATGTAACTCACATGTAGTTAAAGAGTCGCTCGAGCACCGTCCGCGAGACGCCGCCTCCGCGGTCAGAGATCTGCAATTACACTATTCATGTAATTAAAAGGGGATTTTGTTTTATTCCAAACAACGATTGGATCTAACCTTTCATCTATGAGACTAATGAAATTTATAATTGAGTACGATTCAACAGCATAGCAATACAGGGTGTCCAAAAAGTATTGTTACACGGATAAAACCATGTATCTTTCTTTAAAAGCAACATAGACAACTCAAACGGGGCACAGTATTTATCAGTGACCATATGAACATAACAATGCACGATCACTCGATCTGGCCTCCATTGGCCGCGATGACCTCTCTGAGACGACGAGGGACCGAGTCGATGACGGCCCGCAGGTAAGGGACGTCGATCTTCTCCCATGCCTTGAGAAGGGCTGCCTTGAGGGAATCGCGGTTCTTGTGGCGAGTAGAGCAGGCCTCCTTCTCCAACACTGACCAAATGCTGAAGTCCAGAGGGTTGAGATCGGGGGAGTTCGAGGGCCATTCCTCACTCGAGATGAAGTCGGGCAGATGGGCGCGACACCATGCCTGCGTCACTTTTGCCGAGTGAGCAGGCGCTGAATCCTGTTGGAAGGTCCAGCGAGCCCCTTTGAAGTGGGAGCGGGACCAGGGGAGAAGGGCCTTCTGGAGAATTGCCCTGGTGTAGTACTCCTTGTTGATCTTGACCCCGGGATCCACGAACACGAGAGGAGTCTTGCCCGTCGAGCACACACCAGCCCAAACCATCAGTGCCTGGGGGTGGGCAATGCGAGAGATGGTTCTACCTCTGGCGTCAGCTTGCTGAGGAGACTTGGCGATGATCCTGGTGTTCTGACTGTTGTAGACCTCCTCGACTGAGAACAGCTTCTCGTCAGAGTAAACGGTAGTCAAGTGCTCCCCACGATCGGCCCGCTGAAGGAGCAGCTTTCATCTCTCCAGGCGCTTCTGCTTGTGGACATCAGTGAGGCCATGGCCCTTTCTCATCTTGTAGGGGTAGGACTTGAGAAGAGAATGAACGATGGCACACACGGATCCTTTGGAGATCTTGAGATCCTTAGCCATCTTCCTGATGGATCGTTTGGCATTGCGATTCACTCTCTTCTCCACGATTCTCCTGTTCTTCTGAGTGAGAGCGGTCTTGGGTCTTCCTGATCTTGGACGGTCCTTCGCAGTGCCCAACTGCTTGAAACGGGAGATGGTGCGATAGACTGTCATTCGGGAAATACGAAGCTTCCTCCTGATGGAATCTGGGGGGTCGCCGAGGGTCCAAAGGTTGATAATAGTTTGACGATAGCGATTTGGACGAACCATGACTATGGGAAACTAATTAGTAGGTTCCCTCAACGCACCGAAGGGTGGGCTCAAACGTGTTATTACAAGTTTTGACAACTCGACCTACATGTTAAAAAAATTCGCGTTTCAAAAGTGTAACAATACTTTTTGGACACCCTGTAGCTCCCGACAACCAGTACATATCAACCCACCTTGATACTCAGATCCTCCGAGCCCTTCACGACGTACACCTGCAATTGCGCATTTTGAAACTTGAAGCTGATAAGCTTAATTAAGTCATCCGGGATGAACCTCTAGTGTTTCCCGAATATTGGGACGCGCTCATCCACTCCCACAAGGGTTGGCTAGGGAGTGCGCGAGTGCAAGCTCGTCATTCGCGATCTACCATTGCGAGACCCCTCTCCTAACGCTGTCATTATGAAAAGCGAGAGGGAGCGAGGTTAGTGCGAGAGCTCGAGAGCTGGTAGATCACAGCGAGCTTGCCATTTCAGAATAGCCAACCCTAACTCCCAGAAACAACTACACCTCGCTCCTACTCTCACATCTAGTATCCCTTTGAAATCGGATTATGAGTCCCTTACGGTAGGTATCCAATCTCTCAATTCAGTCAAGCACCACGGAAATTTCCGCGGAACAGCGAAGTGGACTAGATAAATATTTATTTGTAAATGGAAGAGACATGAATCATAACAAGCCCTAGCATTCAACTCTTTAGCCACCTGCGAAGCACCGATGCTCCCGGTTCTCAAATTACGCGGGTAAGCGAAGATTTTCGCATTAGCGATCTCAAATTCGCCTCTCGCACGTTCTTGCTTTTCTATTGCACATTTCTTGCCCCAACAATAGGTCAAACTACCACATAATCCGAACTTTTCAACCCCATTTTCACCTTTAAAACATCATTTTTTCCATGTTTCTCCACTATTCTCACCTTGATGTCAGGCGGATCGTCGTCGACGCCGTGGAACTCGAGCG
The DNA here is from genome assembly GCA_036245805.1 of Pristionchus mayeri. Taxonomy (NCBI): domain Eukaryota; kingdom Metazoa; phylum Nematoda; class Chromadorea; order Rhabditida; family Neodiplogasteridae; genus Pristionchus; species Pristionchus mayeri. Next base: position 38,714,620 of record BTRK01000003.1, read on the forward strand.
TCGCGCGCATCGCGTTCTGTAATTGATTTATTTCAGGGTATCGAAATAAAATTTTTTAAAGAAGGGGCAACCCACAATATATCAAAGTATTTCTCGCTCATTTCTCGAACACAAGACCCACGCGTGATGCGCGAGAGCACCAGGTGCGCGCTATTTGGAGAGTGACTATGCGCGGTGCACAGGTGCGCCTAGAAAATCATTTCGGAAAAAGAGGGATTTCACTAATGTTTTAAAAAAAACCATACACTACTCTCACATCCCCAAGCAGGCGCCTCCCAAAATTAAGTGCAACTAGTGATGCGCAACTTTGCCTAGTGCTCGGAGGAACAAGGATATCACGCCTCTCACGAGAGAATCGAGCTCATGCAGGGAATAGAGGGAAACTCGTGAAATGAATGCTAACCGAATTTAGGTATCCTGAGGGATGCCTGCCACTTCCCCAAAGCCTCATTGTGCAGATTTCATTTTGGACTGCATGACACCGGGTCCGATCTTGGCACCTCCCACTTTGAGAGTAGTTATCTCGTTTTCAGTGACAGATAGGCCAAAATTGACCTCTGAGTGACCCCGGCTTATTTTTCGAGCTCTATCGATCTGTTTAACTCATTTGTTCTGAATTCAAATTTTAACTACGCTACATTCAAGGGCAATTTTCTCGAAAATGAATGGAAAGGGGAAGGTAAAATTTTAAGAGTGCATGCATCTAAACGAGATCTGTCGAATGTGCTGCTGGCGCCGAAAATACGGACACTTGTGTGAAACTTTCGCCATGTAAACTTTCCCGGATCGTTTGAACTTTATTTTCAACAGTGAATCGTCACTTACACCGCTCCATTCCGAGCACGCGGCCAAGAATGATCGATGTTCCTTCGAATGTTCTGTTGAAAAGAAAGTTCAAACGATCCGGGAAAGTTTACATGGCGAAAGTTTCATACAAGTGTCCGTATTTTCGGCGCCAGCACCTCATTCGACAGCTCTCGCTCAGATACACGCACTATTAAAATTTTGTCTGCCCCTTTCCATTCGTTTTCGAGAATATTCCCCTTGAATGTAGCGTGGTTTAAATTAACATTCAGAAGAAGTGAGTGAAACAGATCGATAGAGCTAAAAAAATAAGCCGGGGTCACTCAGAGGTCAATTTTGGCCTATCTGTCACTGAAACCAAGATAACTGCTCTCAAAGTGGGAGGTGCCAAGATCCGACCACGTGTCATGAAGTCCAAAATGAAATCTGCACGATGATACTTTAGGGTAAGTGGCAGGCATCCCCTAGGATACCCAAATTCGGCTTGCATTTATTTCACGATTTTCCCTCCATTCCCAAGAATGGCGATTCTAGCTCGATTCTCTCGTGAGGGGCGTGATATGCTTGCAAGTCGACTACTAGTTACTATGTAGAAAAAAGACAAGATGTCTGTCTGTCCGTTCGTCTGTTTGTGTGTTTGTTTGTTTGTCTGTCACGCTCTCCGTTTTTCGCTCATAACTCGCTTCAAACTCATCGTACGCCTACAACTAGGGTACCAATCGACTCCACTCGGCGAGCTCTATCCAAATCGATAATGATTGCGTCATCATGACGTCATATTGCATCATCACTACGCAATATCTCGTTTTTTCCTCATAACTCGCTTCAAACTCAACCTAGAAGGTCAAGTCCTTCACCAAACGAACCCTCTCGGCGAGCTCTATCAAAAGCGATAATGATTGCGTCATCATGACGTCATATTGCATCATCACTACGCAATATCTCGTTTTTTTGCTCATAACTCGCTTCAAACTCAACCTAGAAGGTCAAGTCCTTCACCAAACGAACCCTCTCGGCGAGCTCTATCAAAAGCGATAATGATTGCGTCATCATGACGTCATATTGCATCATCACTACGCAATATCTCGTTTTTTCCTCATAACTCGCTTCAAACTCAACCTAGAAGGTCAAGTCCTTCACCAAACGAACCCTCTCGGCGAGCTCTATCAAAAGCGATAATGATTGCGTCATCATGACGTCATATTTCATCATCACTATGCAATATCCCGTTTTTTCCTCATAACTCGATTCAATCTCATCGTACACCTACAAGTAAAGTACCATACAACTCCCTTTGATGAGATCTTTCTATTGCATCACCGATTTCATCATCATTACATAATGATGATGCAATAATGCAATATCTCGTCTTCCAGCCAACACCCAGACCTCGAACCTTGACCATTCGACTCCCCAGAGTAAGCTCTTTCAAAATTTGGAATTACATCATCATTATGCAACATGATGCAATTTTCGCTTTTTGGCCATAATTCGCTTCAAAGTGGTCGCCCAGACCCCGGACCTTCACCATTCGACTCCCCATAGCTAGCTCTTTCAAAATTTGGAATTACATCATCATTATGCAACATGATGCGATAACCGTTTTTTTTGGCTACAAATTGCTTCAAAGTGGTCACACAGACTCCGGACCTGGACCATCACTCTAACTCCCGTGGCCTCTACTTTTAATTTTGGCCGTACATCATCACTATTCAATTTTTCGTAATTCTCGTTTTTGTCGGCAATATCTCGCATTATTAGCATCTCTAACACCCCGAGATTCATTTTCCTAGGTAAACAGCGTTCAGTTATCAACAATTTCGGATATTGCGCTACTGCGAGGCTTCACGAGCCTTTTACAACGTTTTAAGCAGGCTCTCACCAGTCGCTTACAATTATATTTTCATGCATAAAACTGGTACTAAACGTTATTGACTGACATTCCCTGCGGAATTTCATCAAAAACGCTTCCCAACCTGCTCTCACTCCCCGCAGCGTGAGCGTTGTGAAAGGCTCGTGAGGCCGAGGGCGATCCGAAAAAGTTGGAATGGGGCGAAGCCCCATTCCAACTTTTTCGGATCGCTCGAGGCCTCACGAGCCTTTTACAACGTTTTAAGCAGGCTCTCACCAGTCGCTTACAATTATATTTTCATGCATAAAACTGGTACTAAACGTTATTGACTGACATTCCCTGCGGAACTTCATCAAAAATGGCGAAGCCCCATTCCAACTTTTTCGGATCGCTCGAGGCCACACGAGCCTTTTACAACGTTTGAAGCAGGCTCTCACCAGTCGTGGACAACATGTATCCTTATCACACAACCCCGCGAACCACGTAGCGACCGAAGGTCGCTAGTTTCAACTGGAACTTAAATGCACCTTGAACAGCTCGAACATGATGTGGTAGAGATGCGAGGGCACGGCTACGATGTTGATCGGCTGACCCTGACGAGAATCGATAATTGGCTGATGTTCTTGCAATAGGATGGGCTGATCCTGATATTGAGAGCGAGATTACAGATAACACCCGATATATTTCCAGTTTTACTTTGTATGTTTTTCTCCAGATATCTTCCTTTTCAAAATACACTAATAGAGTGCTGCGAACTAAAAGAATATTGAACTTCCGACAATTTCGAACCCTGATCAGCCCGAGTCAGCTTCTTATCGCTTACAACATTCCGAAAACAGACTAAAATCGACTTCAAGACAGCCTGGTTCGTTCGCGCTACAGCACATTGCCAAGAGTTAGGGGACTGGCTCGTCGGCAATCCTCCTCCTCATCGTTTGAAACAACACAAAAACAAAAATAAAAACAACCCACCTTGTCGACCATGTTGTGCATCTCGAGCTTCATCATCGGCGACGTCAGGTAGTAGCGATCGCAGAGGAACCTGCCACCAAAATATTGGCTGAAAAGAAAGAACACTTTTAGGTGGGTCTTAATTTCGATTTGACTCTAACCTCCTCCTACGCTTTCTCGCTGCAAATTGACAATAATTGAGAGATAGTTCATTACAATTACGACCCTTTCCGGATTGAAAACAAGGATTTCTGGCGTGGCGCTGATTTATGCCGCTGGGCAGTGCGCGAGTATAGATAAGCGAGAGAGACTTATCACACGCTCTTTAGCCGTTCAGAGGCAAGTCCAGCGACGTCAGTTCAGCACCACGGCAGGAGTCAAAACTAGGCACTCACTTGGCGTTCTCGAATGCGTCCAGCACGACGCTCTCCACGTCGCACGCCGGGTCGATGCAGCCAACGTGTCTGTAAAAGAAAACACTCTCAATGAACTTCTTGCATGAAAATGTTTACATGTATTCGATAGGCCACACCAGCTGGAATACTGCGTCACAACCACCCTTCTTAAATCACTTATGAGAAACACAGTTTCCAAAACAACACCCAAGGCTTTTTGTGGTTTACTTTGTGTTTTTACTCTTTCCCAGTAGTATTCCCAGCAGTACTGAAATCCCTCACAGCACGTATGTTTATGTGGCAAGTGTGCAGAGCAGAACCGCCTACGTAACAGAAATCTAGCAATCAACAAACAACTTGCAAACACGATCAGCGATTAATGACTTCACAAACTAAATATTTTCACGCGTTACCCATCGCTACTAATCATTGCATATAAAACTAATTAACCAATTAATCGTTGATCGTGTCGTTTGTTTACTGATTACTAGTTTTTTGATTTATTTTAGAGTGTTGATTCCGAGTTGCACACATGTCACATAAACAGACTGGGCGTGGGGATTCAATTTTGGCATTGCTCTTTAGGATGAAAAAATATAAAAGCGACCCTCGGGTTAATTAGGGTTCATTTATAATATAAAATAATATTCCAAAACCAGAGCAATCGTCAGCCTCTCTCAAAAAATTTCACACTCTCTAGCCCCATCTTACCGGCGAGAGCCTGTAGAATACAGGGAGTTTGTAACTCAAACCAGCACAAGGGCAGATGAGAACGTCATACCTTTGAGATATCAAAGGCTGCATGATGATATCCGACTAGCGCCTCCGACTTCTAATCCGACGTAGCACCCTCCAACCAACCTCGGGCTCTCCGGGAGGACGTTGCCGAACACGACGAGGTGCTGGTTCTGCAGCATGCGGATCGAGATGCGGTTGATGTAGAAGCGATCGAGGAAGTATTGGATGCCCCTGGACAGAGAGAATTTTAATATTTTTTGAGGGCAATATGCATTTATCGTTCGTTTCATCAAATCCTTTATTTCCTGTGCATGATATAGTCATGTTAGTTCCTAGTCTTCTCATTCACGCATACTCGGGGTCAGGAAATATGTAAGGATTTTGATTTTCGTCCAATTTTCCAAAGGCAACGCGAGACCTACGCGCCAAGTAAATCATTTATGCTTGCCATATCGTGGACAAAACAGTACAATGAAACCCAGAACTCCCGGGTGGAACATCTACCGTACCTCTCGGATGCGATATCGATGCCGTCCGACTCCCTCAACTCGATGAGTCCCTCGGCCATGGTCTCGACGACGTGCGCGTGCCGCTTGAGGATCACTTGCAGCTGGTCGTTGAACCTGCAAATATCAAGTTTAAAACATGCAATAGATTTAATTGTTAAAGTTTCCCAACACCCATGAAAATAATTTGAACTGGCGGAAGTGCCCTGATCACGACAAAACGAGCGAGAGAGTGTGTAAAAGAGAGAGAGCGGGCGTGATCAGGCAACTCAGACTGAAACTTTTCGGCTCCACGTTGTTGCAAATATTGATTTTCTATTATTTTCATTATTCCAGTTTAACTGATTAGAACCCGTTCTACTACATTGTTAAATAATATAGAAAGGCATTTTCAAGGGTGTTGGGTAACTTTAATAATATAATAGAAGAGTGTGTCGGTAGCGAATTGGATTCACTAACCGCTTCTGTTTATCCGCAGGTTTTGAAACCTCGTACTTCCAGCCCAAATAAAAAATGTTAAAATGTACAAGCTAGGTTTCCCCGGCAAGTGAGTATCAGATATAAGATTCACTGTGATACGCTCGAAAAGAGTTTCACTTCACAGTTTATCCATCAGAGGGACTGATTTGGAGAAGGAGAATGGGGGTATTTATAAGGGAAATCTAATTGGATTATCTTCAATTTGCCTGCGAGAGGGGTGAGAAGATGAGGGGATTAGTGGAAGTGGGGAAAGGGGATAGGGAAATGAGTGATTCTTCAGATCACTTCAACAATCTTCTTTCTTCTTATTAAATCTTCGTTATTGGTGCTTACTTAACTCTACCCACCGCTTACAAAAAGACGGAAAAAAATAACATAATAAATATTTAAAAAAACAAGCAAGTGACGCATAATTGAAACCTCCGCCGCGCTGGAAACTATAGCCAAAAGCTAAAACCACGTATTTACCACCCCGAATTTGAAGATTCGAACGTGAATTTTTCCAGAGGCTTTTTAACGAGCACTCTACGATAAAATTACATTTTTTTAATCTCATCTTTCGTATATTGCACTATTGAAACATGAGATTACTCAGCCTGAATTAGCAAATTGTTGTGTTGGAGTGAACGTGAGAAAAATAATTCGTTAAAAGCTGGAAAAAGCGATACAATTGGATTTCCTGACTCGCTAACCGATCATCATTCACACCTGAAACCCCGTATCACCAGTTCGCACAAATATAATGATTCGAAGATTATTTTTTGCGTTGAAAACATGGATGCACTCGAATGGAATTCACTACCCTATTCAGAATTTTCCCGGCCACTGAAACCCCGTATCTCCAGTCTAAATCCGCCACTCTCATTACCATTCTTGGTCCACGATTCTACTTAATCTCGTCTTTAAATCTACCCTTCGACGCTTTCAATCCTTCATATAGCGTGATTCTCTCTAACGCATCGACGAAAAACACGGGTGTTTACAGTTAAACCACCGCTTTTTCTCTGCAGACTAATACCACACTCGGAGTCAAAACCCGATCGAACCATCGTTAATGCAACATTTCGTTTTTTCCTATAGAGGTAACATGCTGATTAGTGAGAAGCTACGCACTAAACTACAGTCATCAATCCCTTCTTACCGGAAAAGAAAATTTAAATTCTCTTTTACCTCCACATACAAAGCAATCGGATTCGAGAAGTCGTCTTGAGTATACCCACTCACTGAAACCTCGTATCTCCCGCTCGAATCTGACACTCTCATTACCATCATTCGCCTACGATTCTACTAAATCTCGTTTTTCAATCTACTCTCCGAGGCTTTCATCCCTTCATCTGTCGCGATTTTCTCTAACGCATCGACGAAAACATCGTGTTTACAGTTAAATCCCTTCCGTTTCACCGCATGTAAGACTATACTCCGGCTCAAAACCTGATTGAATCATCGTCAACACCACGTTTCTTCTCCTCCTCTCGAGATATCATGCAGATTAGGGAGAGGCCCTCCACACCAAACTACGGACACCACCCCCTCCATCTTCAGCAACAATACGTCTCTGGCAGCCCTTGCCTAGTTAGAGATCACGTCAAATTGAGAATATCCGGCAAGAGACTATGGTCAACATCATTTTATAATTTATTTGTCCAGTCATAAAGGATAGAGAGCACGCGTGATTGAGAGGGTACTACTCCCTCCATTCTCTACTACCACATGGCCGCGTCTTCCCTCTTTTCATGGTCACGAGACGTCATTCTCAGAGAGACACTGTCCGAGTAGGGGGACGAAAACAAGTGGCACAAGTGGGGCACATCTCCAGTTCAGTTTGTGATAGAAAGCGATCGAGAAGTTCTTGTTTTCCCGTAATCGGTTTTACCTTGCCTAATACCCACACATGCGCCGACCGGCAATGATACCGTAATCAGCAAGTAATCGATCGATTCCGCTACCGTAATCACTCACTTATCGATCTTGTCCTGCGTGGATTTCGTCTCCTCGAACTTGATGAGGTCCTCGAACGACTCGCAATACCAGCCTGCAAGATTTACAATCTTCGTCTCTCACTTTTCAATTATCTCTCGTTCTCTCTAGTGATTAAGGATACTCAAACCCGGTGAGGTAGTGTTTCAGGTGCTAACTTACTCACAACATATGACTTTGGATTTAAAATCACAGATTTTAATGAAATTCGTCCATTGTTGGATCCATACAAACTCACACTACCCGGTGAGCTAACGTTTCAAGAGGAGAGTTACACACAACATATGAAGCATGAGCACGACCACAAGAGTTCGTTTTAAACCGGAGAAATGATTCATATCAAATTTGTCCATCCGTAGATCCTTACAAACTCACCCGAGACCATCTTGGAGCTGGGCGTCGCGAGCAGCTTGGGCGGCAGCAGCGAGATCTCCTGCAACGAAAATCTTGATTTCGTGTCTGGGTACGGTATCCATTCCTGATTGTGTCGGGTTACGGTACCCATCCCGGTCCCTCGACCACCGGAAGTGGGGGCTGAGCCCACATATTGATCCGTGTTATACACTGGTCAGTGATTGGCGTAGTCACATGCTTTCGGTGTGCCCTTATCTAATCAGCTCCACATGCTGGGCGTAACAAAGTACGCGTGGTCGATGCTTTATCATCATTGACAATTCAAGAAAAAGGCGCGGGTAGACTATTGATTAGCCGGGTCCACTGACACGTTCACGTGCTCAGTTAGGGGTTTCAAAGTACGATGGACACTTTTCAATCAGGGAACCCTATTGATTGACGGGAACTACGAGCCTGCTGCTCATAGAACGGTCAATGGAGCTTTCCTTCCTGTAACGGCGCGCGTCAACACGGGGACTTTCCCCAATCGCTCAGAGTGCGTTCATAGTGTAGTGTGCGCCCCCCATAGTCCGCGCGTCCTTTACTCTCAACGTGTTGATATTTGGCCGGCCTACGTCTCAAGCAGCCAAAACAGCTGTCCAGTGCTCCGGGAATCATATTCTGACGCGCATGCCCCTAGCCGTCAGTCTAGAGAACCTTCTCGAGCAATAGCACAAAAAAAGCCATTACATCGGCTGAGAGTGACACGAAAAAGGCGGGCGCGAGAAAGATGATTTACGAACCTGCATTATGTTGGCCAGGCGGACGAGTAGCTCCTTGCGGAGGAACTCGAACGAGGAGGCGGCCGTGCCGTTTCTGAAGGCAAAACAATCGATAATTCCGAAAATCGATCGATAATTAGGCAGATCATAAGATGAAAGTACCTGCCAAAGTCGAGGTACTGCTGGATGGAGAGGGAGGAGGGCTGGAACTGCGAGTAGTGGTCCAGCTTCTTCGCTACCGTCCCCACGAAGGGGCCGAGGGCACGCCGCGTCGCGAACATCGCCTGCCGGGCTGCTGAAATTTTATGGTTACGATTAGGGCTGAATTTAAGGTTAAGGTTAGGGGCTGAGGCAAGTAAACTGAAGCGCTACTTTTACTGGCCATCTTGCTGTGTCGTTTTGTTTTGCTAGTGTACGCTGCAGCGAACGCGATCGATGGAGATTAGTGAAGGCCACAAGCGGCGGCGGGCGGGAAGAGTCGAGAGAAACGGTGTATTCGAGAGAGGAGCAAAATGGCAACAGCGCCGCAGCATCCCGCCCCCGTTCTAGTCACGAGCGCCAGTCGAGATCAATATATGGGCAGAATCGGATTTTGAGCGCAGGCACATACACTAGGAGAAAGAAAAGGGGGAGGAGAAGAGGAGGTGAGAGGGCAGAGGGCACAACGAGCGGCGAACGATCCACTCTGTTTATCGGGAGTGACTTCTCTCGCGATCAGCCGCAATCTATACGAGAGAAAGAGGTGGAAAGGCGTCTAAAGGAGTTTACACTCGATGAACAGACGCGGGGAGCCAGCGAGGACTACGTGCGAAACAAAGGAGACCGCGAGAAAAGGGAGAGGAGCAGAGATAACGAGGGGGATTCCCCCGCTGGCCGGTGTAGCCCCCGGCTCCGCCCACACGGGGATGACGCAGAAAGAGCTGCTTGAGGTCGAGGATCATTCTGATGCAACGAGAAACACAGCCAAAAGAACTGGGAAAACGAAACAATCAATTTAATTCAAATGTTGAAAAAAAACAGATGAGCGAAGCACACCATGCTGAAAAAAATTCAAACAGAACACCGTAATGAGAAGTTTGAAAATTCCCTGATTGCCTGAGAGACTGTAGAATTTTCAATTTCCATTTTTAAAGGTTTTCTTATTCTTTCGTTTTTAGTGCAAATTTTCCTATAAGATAAAGTATTATTACATATTGATTTATAGAAAAAATGCAAGTGAGGTTAAATAAGTAATAAAAACCGAATTATGTGTTAACAAACCTTTGAATTTATCTAAGTCTCACTCTCTGGTTTTAGCGCAATGGGCGGAGCATATTCTTTTGGTTATTACCGAAAGCAAAGAATATTCTTTAAATATTTTTCTGTTATTGATTTAGCTGTGCTGTAGTTGATTCGTACAACTATTTAATTGCTTTATTCTAAACAAGATTAAATTTTAGCACATCTAGCTGAAAAAAACTTGCGACGTTTATCTGCTTTTCAACGGACTTTTCCTCCTTCTGGCTCTGGCACGAACTTGGCAAAATTATTACGTGGATTATTTTGACCTATGTTTCGCCTTTTTCATTGATTTTTTTGGGCACAAAGCTCAATCCTAGGTGAAACCGCTTTGATTTGAAACATAGTTCATGCATTCTCGCACCCCTGGTGTCTCACTTATCGCTAAGTTTGGCTTCCGCGCCAAGTATTCCCTGCTCTCTCACCACAGTGAAACTCCACAACACAAATCTGTCGGAGTACCCCGCTTCTCTGTCGCTCTCACCCATTGTCACTTCCGATCACTAACTAACTTTACTAAAACATTGACATGGCTCTGGACAAAAGGCGGCTTTCATTATTTAATTTTGTAAAATTTCAATAATTAGCTTATAACCTAGTGATCACCTACCTATCAACTTAGCACGCATGGCTAATTTTTAAAACTATTGGAAATGGCAATGGCAAATTGCCAAATTTCAGTTGGCGTAATATCTCAACACGACTATCCCGAAATAGTCGTGGTGAGCACACCAAACTATATTTCTTCTGTGGCCGACTTTTTTCCAGTTTGCGATACTTATGGTTTGAGTTCCCGCAAAACTTGCGTGTGTCTCTGCGTCTTCTCAGTTCTGTCTTTTGTACTCCGTCACTGAGGTTTCACTGTGTCTCACAAGCATTTCTTCTCCCACTGCCCGATTTTTGTTCAATATCTTTTCTACTTTCTTGGAAACGCACTCATCTCGAACACTTCCTTCAGTTACTATCCATCTTTATCAATCAATAGCTTATCACCCGTAGAATACATTTACTTAGTGGATTGAACAAGAGATCGAGTGGATACAAAACACGGTGTGAATCAATGGATACAGTGGTTTATCAATCTCAGTCTTCTCTGAGCTTTCTTCTCTCGTGACGGGGTGGCTTGCCCGCCTCGACGATCACGAGATGGATCGAGTCTCCCGTCGACATCTCTCGCTCCGCACATGCACGGAACGCGTCACGCATCTGCAAATATTGATTGGTAGATAAATGGGCACTAGATCGAATGAGAAGTATGACGTCATACCGCCTTTGATATATCAAAGGCGGCATGATGTGATAGTTCTCATCCGACCAAGCGATGGTACATGATATTAGTGCAGAAGCCCAAGATGTGATACAAATTTTTCCTAATAGTAAAGAGCATTACGCAGGAGCCTATTGGTGATCTGTGGAGGCAAGGAAAGATGAATTGGCACACGAAATAAAATTTTAAAAAAAAACTACTTGAAACCTCAACACTCCAGGTCTAAATTTATATTTTCTAAAAAAATTTTTCAGATATGCGATTTTCTAAAGTAGGCCATGAAACGCTGTCATCGCTACGGAAGTGACATAGGGTCGGATGATAAGTATGACGTCTTTAAGCGTTTGGCATATCAAAGGTGGAATGACGTCATAGTTCTCATCCGACCTAGTACCAATCATGTGCTCACCAGGGCGCACGCTCTGTCGATCGTCAGTTTGGGTCGCTCCGATCCCTCCGAGAGAGTAACGTGACCGACCTGAGAGAGAGTACATTAATAAGTTCATTAATTATAATTATTTTGCAAGTACTCTACCTATCAAAACAGTTCAGACGCAGTTGGCTAAGAATGCCAACGCAACGAGAGCACAGTTTCGATACGGGATGTCGAGGTTTCAACAAAGTAGTTGGTGAGTGAGCTGTACTACATGATGTTCACAGCTTAGAGATGCCAAAACTCGAGATTTCTTGAGTAAATTCGAAAAGCAGTCTGTTACAAAAAAACATAGCCTACGACTTATCGCTGACAATCTTCGTGCATACAACCATGATACGTCCAGCATGGCAAGCCTCCCGCTTAATCAACACCCCATCTGGGCTAATAGTGTCAACATGGGTCCATTTTTAGGTAATCGGTCGGATGCGAACTATGACGTCATAGTTCTCATTTTAAACTATTTGAAATAATAATCATCACCTGGCAATCCAGGAAAGGAAGGAGCATGGCCTCGGCTGCTCCAGACGCCGCGTACTCCAGTCGCTCGATGCAGCCGATCGGGTCGTACGAGAAGACGGCGCCCTTGCCTGCAAAAAGTGATTTACAATTTTCCAAAGCAAGCCCCTCCCCCTTTTTTAAATATACCTGCAGAAGCCTGGAAAAGGGCAGACCCTCAAGGGGGGGGGGGCTTAAATGTTCCTATGCCCCCACCCATTGAGGCTCCGCCCCTTTCCAGGCTTCAACAGTAGTGCTTAAATTTTAGAAGCTGAACATTATAAATATCATAAATTGTGTCGAAATATAAATATAATATAATAATAATCCATTTTAATATACTAATTACCGCGATCGTCGATTCCTCCGAGGATGGCGCCCGTGTAGTACGGAAAGAAACGCTTGACATACAAGTTGCGGGAGAGCAGTTCCGCGCACACATCCACCTGCGCATTTTGACCTTCTCAAATATAATATAAAACTACACGGCGAAAAAATTTGTGAAAGAAAGGCTTAATTCACTCACCGTCATGTTGGCTCGGAAGTCGCAGCGGTACTTGTGATGTTGGCTCTGCAAGTTTCACGTTGCAGCGAATTTATTCAACACTGAACGATTTGAAAGATTCGTGGAGAGATACTTGAGAAATTATGGTCGAATGCCTACCTGAAGCAGACTCCTTATCTGCAGGACGTCTCCGTGGAATCCAGACGTAGCGACGACGATGTCGTCAGAGCTGCGAATATTTGCATTTACAAATCTATGCTTAGGTTGCATAGGCTCATAGTTAAAGGGAGAGATGCCATAGTCGAAACTTTAATGTAAACAAGTACAGCAAATGCTTGCTCTACTCACAGCGGGTGGATCTTGTCCACTCCTCGGTTGACGACGATCGTCTCGTCCATGGTCATTCTCGTGTCCGATGCGATGACGACGTAATCGTCGCCAGCAACCGCAGCAGTCGATCTGAGCGAATATAATAAATATTTTTAAATATAACTAGGATCGGTACAAGCCGCCTCGGAATTTCTTGAGTACTGATCTATTTATACACGGGCCCACACAGTCAAATTTTAAGTATTTGAAGCCACACACCAAAAATGGCAACTAGCTTAGTGGGCCTAGGAATAGCCCCGGTTTTATTTATTTTGTAGAAAGACCAACGCGTCCACTCGGCACTACTGCAGAAGCCCAGATCGGGGTAACAATAGTTGTTAATGGTATCGGGAGTAGACCCGAAGTAGGTCAGCCCTATCTTGAGACTGATGAACTCTTCCCTCTGCGCTTACGCTAAACAGTCTAAAAATACAAAACTGTATAAGAGTTCGGCAGTTCAAGGCCCACCTTATCTAGCTGAGGTCTACTCCTAACACCACTATCATTGAATTACAAAAAGTTGGCATACACCACGAAATTTCTCAGTACGTTTACAATCAACGTCATGAAATGAGGAATGAGCGCGCGCACGCGGACCGCACCATAATTTAAAAATTCTGGTGCCACCTCACGGCCCCGGCTCTCAACTGTGTGGATTGATCATGTGCATTTCAACGGAGTTTCTACTTGATTTTGCTTTACGTTTCATTATTTTTTTCGCCAAAATTCTACAAACGTTTGTGCATATTACTATACAAGCGTTTAGTACACGTTAAAATTGTTCTGTGCATGCTAACTCGTATGTAATGCGTAATGATTCGGTCCTGAGTAGGCATTCGGCCCTATGTTTTGCTCATTTCTCGTTTCTATTATCCATTTCAATGGTTTCTATATAATCATACTGTTTCTTCAGGACCCGAGGACATCTGCTGCAGCCGCGGAAAAAGGTACGCCTATCCAAGCACTTCGTTTTTCATGTCAAATTGCTTTCAAAAAGTACGTCATGATTGCATGACATTGTCTTGACTCGGCACTAGGTCGGATGAGAACCGTTGGATAAGAACCAAAAAAAATTACCCTTCTCCAGCATGTTCATAGTAGATTCCCAAAGTGTCAAAAAATGCTTATGTGAGTCCAATTTTTTTTTGGTTCTCATCCAGTGGGTTCTCACCCGACGGTTCTCATCCGGTGCAGTGCCCTTGACTCTTTCTCTAAGTGATGCCTATTGATACAGTGTATAAATTACTAAATAAAATTGATAATTGTTTATTCTGTAGGTATTGATTCAAATGGAAGATATATTTATTTAAACAAGACTATTTTTCGAATTGTATTATATTTGTAAAAGTATGATAAAGAATAGTGAAAAGACTTGTGTGATTGTGTAATTATAAACGTTGAGAATAAGTTTCAATACCTTTGGGAAACCACTTGCATTATGATGTAGACTCATCAGATGGATGAAGATAAGTTCACTCCACCATCTTCTCGCACTCGCACGAAACCACCCCTTCGTCAAAATTCTTCAAGTTCATCCACTCCCATCCGATCCCAACCATATGACCGCCCCCCCCCCCTTTGCCCATCCCCGTCCCGATCCTCCTCGCAGCCTCGTTGAACAGCAATTTGGCCAACGTCGCCCTCGAGGCATCGCCTATCAGTCGAAGTCTAGGGAAGCCATTGCTCAAAGAGCACAGTTGTCCCTCACTCCTCCAATTATAAATTCGTCTTCTCGTTTGTCTCATCCCGTTCTCAACTCATCTTCCCATGTGTCTCCCCATCGCATGTCTCCATCTCATGTGTCTCCTCCTCCTCTCATGCCCCCCTCCCCTCTCAACAGTCCATCTCATGTACCTTTTCCCCCCTCGTGTCTCCTTCTCATCTCGAGACCCATTCTACTCTCGTGTCTCCTTCTCATCTCGAGATCCATTCTACTCTCGAGCCTCCTTCCATGTCTGTTCCCCAATCTTCTGCCCCTCGTTCTTGCTCTACTCCACTTCTGGTCGATGACCCTTCTTCTTTCTCGTTCACTTCTCCATTTCTCAAAAATGACCCCTCATGCTTCTCTCGTTTTGCTCGTTCGTCGGTTGTTCCATCTTCACCCCCTTCTTCGCCCACTTCTCCTGCAATCAAAATAGATCAATCGACATCCAATCCCTACCATTCTCTCGCGACAGCTGATATTGTCACACACATAGGTTCCCTAATGTCAGAGTTGTCCAATAGGGCAGGCAATCTTATTCTCTCCACTCCCACAAACACATTCCCTCGTTTCTACCAGTGCGACAAGACCCGTGCGATGATTCGCAACATGGCCAGCCAGCTTTCCCCTGCCAATCCCATGTGCCCTCTATTTCTCACTAAGTCTCAAGTGTGCAACACTATTTCTTTTTTCTCTGGAATCCCTCCCCGCAATATTCACCGTATTATCGACGATTCCACTGATCCAACCTACTGCCCCCCGTGCCATCCACCGACTGATATGTCCGCGAAGACTCGGGATGAAAGGGATCTGAACATCTACTGCGAAGGCAGTAGGAATAAAGTAAGAAAGGAAGAAAAAAAAGGAAATAGAACTTGCCTTTAGTTGAGATATTTCATCCATTCACAATTCCGAGAGAAACGTCGTCCCTCGGTTTCAATGATTGTCGATGCTTCCGAATTCTGGCTCGATGGAGTAGGGTATACATAGTAGATGAGAATTTCACTATTATCTACAGGACGATGTGGGTCGAACAGTGAGTGTCTCGTCTGTGCGGAAGTGCATGAGAGCCATGGGGTTCTCATGGCGGAAGCTCACTACGAGATGCCACATGTTTCTAAATCCTGGCCTATCCTCACTGAGAAACTCCTACCTCTCGTACAGTTGCCTTTCAAAAATTGAGCTAACATTTAACGCACAGATACATGGGACATCTTCGCAAGGGCAAGGTGTATATCGCATATCTCGACGAGACATGGTTCTATCCCGGGATGAGACACGACTATGGCTGGGTTGACTCTTTCGCAGAGAATAATCCTTTTCTCGCGATGAGGATGGGACTCACGGTATTTCCCTATTCTATTTCTGGAAATATATATCATCTATTTCATTGACTGTATTGTCAAACATTCGATTACTCGTATTGCTAACTACCGTAACCTAGCCCGGACTGGAGAAGGAGTTCAAGAAGGGCGAGCAAATGGTTGTCATCGGAATGTTCTCTGAGGATGGGTTCATCCATTTCAAGGTCTATAGGACAGGAAAGAAGGAGGATGAATCGACCCGTGATTATCACGGGGAGATGAATGCCCAAGTGAGATTTGCTATTGCTGAGACAAAATACATTCACGTACCACATAGGTGTTTGAATCCTATGCTGAGAAATCATTCGCTGTGTTGGCCGCCAAGGCAAAGGAGAAGAACCGTGAACCGGTCCTCATAATCGACAATGCGTCGTACCATGGACGACGCATCGAGCGCATGCCCACATAATCGAGGACGAAGAGAGAAATGATAGAATTCCTCGAGGCCAAAAACATCCCTTTCGATCCGAAACTGAAAAAAGAAGATCTCTACTCGCAGGTCCGTGTCTCCTAGGTTTTCTAAAGCACTGATATCAGGTGATTGATAAACTCGACAAATCGAAGTACAACGTGTATGCGACCGAAGAGATCGCTAAGAGACACGGCGTTCGTCTCGTTCGTCTCCCGCCCTACCACTGTGTCTACAGTGCTATCGAGTTAGGATGGGCTTGGCTCAAAAACAAAGCCAAGGACATAATCACAGTGGTGAATATATTACCAAATATACTGCATCACCTTCGGAAGGATTAGAACATACCTCGATAAAATACCTGCACAATCGAAGAAAAAAAGGCAAAAAAACTTCAGGAGGACGTGGGAGCAACTGCTCAGAGGAAGATGGAATCCATCTTCGAATCATTTCCCGTGGAGAAAGCACCTGGCTACATGAAGCACGTCGAGAATAAGGAACTCGTACGAGATTTATATAGTAATACAGTAGAAAAAAATATATACATTCCTTAGGACCACATTGCCAAGGGGAGTCTGACCTTCTCCCACAAGGATCTCGACCCACATACCTTCATTCGTGCTCAAATGAGAGCCGATAGAGACCTCGATTGTCTACCTGCAGAAGAAGAGGAGGAGGAAGAGGGTTTTGTTGCGTATGATGAAAGCGATATCGAGGGAGAGAAGGACGAGGAAGGATCGGAGAAGTCGGAAGAATGGGAAGAGAGCGACCCTGAAGAAGAAACAAATGATCACACGAGTTCTTATTATAATGCTGAAGATGATCTGTTCATTCAAGATTGGTAGTTCGTGCATACTGTTTAGATTATGTTTGGATCATATTTCACCGAAACTTCGATTTTCTTTGATAAAATATTTCGTAAAATGAGCGTTTCGGCTCACCTTATTGTCCGTGCGAAGAAACTCCGGAATTCCGTTATTAATTTCCGTTGCAGATGGCATTGGTCCTCAATTACTTAACCACAAGCCAAACCCGTATAACAAAAACAGGAGCAGAATGGCAAAAATGCCCACCTGACTAATTAAAATCTTCTCGTCCAATAATTGCATTAATATAGAAAAAAATGACACCTGTAAAAGCACCTGTAAAAGATAGAGAATGAAAAACAGATAATACAAACTTTGAAACATATAAAACATATTTAAATATCGAAAAATATACTAAATTCGCGAGAAGTCCAACGACGCCAAATATTGTGGGCGTGTCCGCCAGGTCCGGGAATTAGCGAGCCAGAACAAACAATCGCGCATTTATTTAAATATTGCGCATTTCGGTGTTAAGGGTGGACGTGGTGTAATTGTTCGAACCATTTTATTTCTGTAATATTGTTACCACGATCTGGGCTTCTGCAGTAGTGCCGTCCACTCACCCTCCCTCCATCGAGTAAGGATTCCATTGTCTGCGGTCGATCAGATTGCCAGAGATCCAATCGGGAGACTCCTCCACTTCAGAGTACACGGCCTGAAAACGACAAATATATAATAATATTTTTTAAAGCCATATTGAATTGGAATTTCATGAAGTTAAATTTGAAACCAGGAAGTGCCGGCTGATTTTGCAAAAAAAAGAGAAACTGAGGATAAAAAAATACAAGTTCCCACTTTGAAAGCCTTCATGAATGCCATCATCTGGCCGAGCGCGAGCGGATCGTTGGAGGGCATCTTAGCACGATTTGCTGAAAGAGTTCTGAAAACAAACTTGCAAACAGAGAGTACGCTGAAAACGGCTAAAGACCAGCACTGTTTATATAATGGTTGCCAAAACAAAGAGGAGTAGATTTTTTAGCGATATTAGCAAGGAGAAAAATATAATCAGCTCACTATAATGAGTCAGAAGACAAGCAGATTTGAAGCTTGGAAACTTTTGTCATCATGGTGTACAGCGTACCGAGATTACGGTAGAACGTGCCGTGATGATTGGGTGAAGTTTAGTAAAGCACACTACTATTTCAAAATTCGCGCTTCACAATGGGCGGAGCTTACTCCTTTGATTTGTCGTTAAACAATATTGGATGACTCTTTTACAAAAAACAACAGATACTTTAATTATTTTTTATTTTTTCAGTGGCGTTTTTACTAAGATAACTATTTTACAATGAATTTCGTTCTAAATTCGATATAAGATCTTATTTTGTTATTTTGAGGCATATCTCTTTCTCAAAACTTCTGATGTTTACCTGCTTTTCAGCGGAAGTCCCCGCCTTCTGGCTTTCACCAACTTGGCTGTTGTCTTGTGATGAATCTGTCTTTCCTGCCTTGTTTTGCGCTTTCCATCGCCCTTTTCTTTGTTGTTGGACTCAAATGCCGTTCCCAGGTGCTATTGCTTTGATTTTAAACTAGATTGGGCATTCTCAGGCCCCTTTTTCCCCAATCATGCCTCCTTTTGGCTTCCTTGTCAAGTTTCTCCCACTATTTTGCGCGTATTTCTGCTCCCATTGCCCTCTTTCTGTTCCATATCTCTTCTCCTTTCTTGGAAACCATCTCGCGGGTCTCCGTACACTAATCGGACTTTGGTGCGCGCGCTCTGTTTGAACTTTTCTCGCGTATTTCGAGCTCTTTTTTGCACTACGTGCTTCCCGCTTCTTCTGTCCTCTTAACAAGGCCTAATAAACGTGCTGGAACATAGCGTGCAGATGCCTGATACTTCCTGATTCCTCGCCCACTCGTCGGGTTTGCCCGTGATCGCCTACTCTCACGCAAGAGTGGCTCCATTCTTCTCCCGTTGTAGTCAGGAAAACGTGCGCGCACTCTCTCCATGTTAGATTCCGCCTCCTGAAACTTATGTGTTCGTAAGCTTCGAATAATTTCAAATCTGTTTGATAGTTCGAGTTTTTCCCAATCCTATCCTATCGTTTCATCGATTCAAGCAATGCCAGTGGCATTTCTTCCCGTTCAAGGCACCTGAACCTGATGTGTTCATCTGTAAGTGACAAATATATTCCGTTCAGTTCCATTCTATTTGATATTTTCCAAGCGCAGTCATCGACTCCTGTTTGTGAGCCCTCTTTCCGTGCCAGTCTGTTTTGCGTTTCCGATCTTTTCCATATCCATAAATCAATTCCTGCCGGTGTGTCCACTATGGTCAGCGGCGTTTTTCCTTGACGCGTCATTCAATCCGTAATTATATTGCGTGCAAGAGGACCCGCGCCGAAGCGTTTTCATTCAACATCGCCACTTTTCTTGCGGCGTGCAATTTGCAATTGCGTGTTTCGATCCTTGCGCAACACCCTGAGCACTTGCTCGTTTATACTGCTTGCAGTACGCGATCAGTGGTCAAAAAGTAGGCCCGAAATGGCATACCATGCCCAGTTTTTGGAGTTCGGACTAGTGATAGAGTAGAAAACGTTCCATTTTTTTCAGCAATTTTTAAAATAAATTTGTAAAAAACCTACCCATGCTCAGTGATTTTTAAATCGAAACATGGCCAGTTTTCAACATTTTTAATCCTATCCTATCCTTTTGACCACTGTACGCGACGTTCGCATACTCTCGTTATCGATTCGAATTACGATTAGAACGGTTGTTTTGGCCGGACGAAGCTCATATTTCTCGCCGAGAGCGAAAGTTGGTATTGAATTGATTGCCGCAAGGGTCACTCTCCTCCCTCCATTTCCATCTCCATTTCGATCGAGATTCGATCTGTCCATTCCAATCTCCTCACTTCTTACCACCGATATCGCGGCAAACCATTACATGACTGGCAGGATTTCGTGAGCTATAGCTTCGGTGACTCTCGTCTTCTTCTTCCTATTGGCTTATATCAGTTGTTGATTGAATACTAAATTTTTTTTGCCGTTTCCTGGTATAATGCCTACTTGATTAGACGGGATTATCCACCTTATTGAAATGTGATTCGATTCAAGCCTTTCCTAGTAATGGTAGACAACATTCTGTTGACAAAATTAGGCAGCGGAAGTTGGGATATTGAAAGTGATCTACTGCTGTGGAGACAGCTGTGAGGGGAGAAAGATGAGGAGGAGCGGGGACGGGAGAAGACGGGGAGGGAAAGAACGTGGGAATGCAAGAGAGGAGGGTGTGTATGTGTGTGTGCATTTGACACATACTAACCACCTCGTACTCGTCTCAATAGGTTGCTGCTGCCTCTCGATGTTGTTGTTGCTCCTCTTGATTTTCAGGCACACTGACTCAGGGTGTTTTCCCTGATCTTTGCCCCCCGATTTATCTTATTTTCTTGATTCGCATCGCCACCAAGCTTCGCATTCAATTTGGTATGTATAATCCGCTCTCGTTTCGACTACCCGATTTGATATGGCAGTCAAGAGACAACTCTCTTGCTCTCAAGTTGATGACTGGCGAAGGGCGAGAAAGTAGCTCCAAAGAGAGGCTTCTGCCAGAGGGGATTGAGTGAAGAGCGAGGGGGGGGGGGGAAGTTGAGACCGGTAGGTTTAAGCGCGGGTCCCACTCCTCATCCTTCCCCTATGCCCATCAAACTTGGCATATATGCTTATGATGCGGGCGAGGTAGATCAAATTGTACACCTCATACGTGGAATGCGCGTCTAGGCTAAGCAGACTATCGAATTTCGGATGCGCCCACCACTCAAAGAGCGCTTTCTACATCTCTCACGTATCTCCATTTCACATATTCTCTTGTCGAAGCAGCTAAATAGTGCGCTAAAAGAGGAGAGTGAAACGATTTCTCACCTTGCCTGGCTGTATTGTTGTCTGCTTTTGTGTTTTTACGCACTAGGCGGTGCGCGATTGCACTTGAGTATGGGGGCAGCCTACAATTTAGAGTACTTATAAAAGCGCGGAGATCCTAGCACCTCTTGAGGTGCATACCACCGCTGTCTATCGCGATTTGTGGTCGAGTTAGGTAAAATTGCAGTTTTCGCTGTTTTTAAATAAGATCGCAGAGAAAGTTTGATGATTCAGTACAACACAGTGACTTGCCCCTGTCCTGTTGGAGAGTTCGCCGTGAAGAGAAGTGCATGCCGATTCTCTATCTTTATCTCTCCCTCTCCCTCTCTCTCTCTCTCTCCGTTCGTTGTTCTGCCCCCGCTAACCCCCAGCAACTATCCATTGCACTCCTCGCACTCGAGAGGGAGGGAGAGAGAGAGAGAGACCTCCTCCTTTTGTTCACATGCGCGAATTGCCGCCCTTGACATGTCAAGAAGCACACGCGTCATATCAGCATGTTTCCATCTCTCGCTATTATGTTAGCCTCTTGACCCCCACTCGGCGTCATTTTGTTCTGGAATGAGTAGCTGTTTCTGTTGTATTTACCCTGTTGATTGTACTGCGCCGCTGTTTAGTTCGCCCTCAGTAATGTTGATAATCGGTTTTCGCTCGCGCAAATACTTTCGTAATCGATTATATTACTAGGTGTTCACTGTGCTCAGAATAGAGAATGAAAGAGGAGCTAAACGTGGTTGATGGCTAGAGATTCGTGATCGATTCCCGTGGCGCGGGTCGCAGTGTTTATGCTAGGTCCTCCCTCTGGCGGAAGAAATTCATCCCAGATGCTCTAGTTTATACAACGGACGCACTCTAAAGTTCCTCTTTATCTCTTTCGAAGTTCCAACGTGTCCCCGCGTCTTGGAACATAAGGTGGATCAAAAACGTCCCTTCCCCTGCTCCAGCGTTAGTAAATAGATCAAAACTGTGCCAACAATATAGATTGTATCGTAAAGCGTCCTTTCGATTGTTGCAACAAAAGTGAATGGCACTTCCTTATTCACATGTTTTTGGTCCCTCCTTTCCACATTTTCGATGATTGACTCTAGGATCCTCCAAACCCACTGATTCCACGTTCACCAAAGTGAGAGAGAGGGAAAGGGAAAGGGGAAGCTGCCTTATTGGCACATCTGCTCCCACTTTTTGCTAGTGGGGTGATGAGACGTAGCCCCGCCGTTTTTCCTCCATTTTGGTGAGAAAATAAGGGATCGTAGCCGTGTTGGTTCAGGTGGTGTCAATTCAGTTCGTCGACAGAGCCGACGCTTTCTCTTCTCTCCCTCTCCCTCTCCTCTCATTTCTTCTCACCCCCCCCCCCCCCGATTCTTCTCCAAACTTTCCTCAAACACGCGCACTTTTCTAAGTCGCAGTTCATTGTTCGCCCTTCCTCGCCTCGCATTGCCCTGCTAATCCGGCCCACATATTGAACAGATATCTCGCTCCCGAAACATTTGCGCCCTTCCCCCATTGTTCTACTGCCCTATCTAGTGGATTCCACTCGACAGAGTATATTACGAATGGCTCCCTGTAAGCGGATTACACGATTGAGTGCCGAAGCCGTAAAAGTTATTTTGAAGTAGAGTGTTTATCGATTGATCCGATATCGTACCGTAGCTGCCACGTCGCCTCGAGACCGACCGCGCCTATCTTATCAGTACTGTACAAGCGAGTGGCCAAGAGGACACAAAAGAGCCGGGAAGAGTGGAGGGAGAGAGAGAGGGAGGGAGGGAGGAGTGAAGTGTTGGCACGGTTCAGGCAATAATATCGATACGCCTGCCTGTTTACCATCGATGAAATCGAGTCACACTCCATTCCCATTTCGCCCAACTTTGTGAATTGGTGTTGCAGCATTGGCGTATAGTATCGGTGATAGAAGTTATTTGATGAGGTGGCGGTTTCTACCCGAATTTTTTTTTGCTATATCTCGTGGATCCGCGTTTCATCGTGTGGTTGTAGCCCTGGCGAGCAGGTGTTGAGCAGCTATGCTTTCTCTATCGGTGAAAAAATAGTACGATACAACACTTCCCTTCTCAGTGGTTTATACTTGCGGATGTAGTCTTGATGAAACGTGAAATGTGATCTCTAGTCGATTGTTGTTCAAAATTTTATAAATAGGATGGCGCGTACATCCTGGTTTCAATTTGTAGACATAGTCTCGCTGTAATGGTTCCTGTAATGGCTTTACATTCCTTGATGAAAAAAAATATAAAAGAACCTACGCTAGCGCAAGTGTTACTCATCCTCGGCCAACGCCTTTCTCAACCCGCTATTCTGCTGTTTCATCCTTATCTATTCCCCCTTCCCCCATCCACTCACAATTTTCTGTACTCTTGGGAAGTACGGGCAAGCGAGACATCCCTCTTCCCCTCTCTCCCCTCTCTGCCTTTCCTTCTTCCTTCCTCGTCCCTCCTCTTTCCCTTCCTTCTTCCACTCTTTTTTTCTGCCCAGCACAAGTACACTCGGCCTTGATTAGAGCGCAGATTTCGCCTCACAGATTCACCTCGGTTTTATGGTCCTGCCGCGAATCCCCGCGCGGTTACTGTAGCCGACTAATATCGATCGATTTGCGCT
Organism: Pristionchus mayeri; assembly: GCA_036245805.1. Lineage (NCBI taxonomy): Eukaryota > Metazoa > Nematoda > Chromadorea > Rhabditida > Neodiplogasteridae > Pristionchus > Pristionchus mayeri. Next base: position 38,738,587 of record BTRK01000003.1, read on the forward strand.
AATATTGTGTAAACTAAAAGAACGTCGTGGCAAAGCATAAAAGCGAGTTTATTGTTTCGCTCTGACTATTCAGTGCCGATCCATTGCCGATTCCACGTTTCACATTTCCCATATCAGCTTATGGCAGAAGCGAGAGGCAGCCCAGCTCGTCCTTTTGTGTGGTAGCGTTCCTTTCATTGTAGGTGATCACATCACCTTTGCATACTCTGCCTTCTCTGACTCTCTCTATTCCTCACACTCTCTCGCCGTTGAGAAGGGCGAGAAACACGTGGATTGGAGAGAGAAAGAGAGAGTGGCAGAGAGACGTGTACTCACCCCTCAACCCGCGTGTTCCCGTGAGGGCGTGTATCACACCCGAGAGAGATGATGTGATGTCTGCTGTCTGCTTACATTTGGATACTCTGATTGCATTGTGATGGCGAAATACCTTTTTGAATGCCCTCGTTAGTCCTATAATAAGCAGTTCTAGCTGCGTTGATTTCAGCGTTGATTTGCGCGGGATTTTTGATTCAGAATTTTCCGTAATCTATGGAGATTTTTGGCTGATTTTGTTAGGATATTGCTCTGGATGATGATTATCCATCGTTCTGTTCCCGATGTTTGACACTGATGATCTCTCTGCAAGCACTCTCCCTCTGGCTGTTCCTTGAGCACTTACCACTCATCTGTCGGGGCTTTTACATCTATCGCTCGTATTTTCATCTCGTTGTGTGCTTCAAAGTGCTTGAAATTGAAGCAAAATATTGATTTTTTTGTTTGCTCAGATGTCTCGGTGAGCCACGACGCCAATAGGAAGAGCCAGTGACTAGAAGAAGGCTGTTATTTGGATAAATTGTGAGTTTTATTTTTTCGAGCTGATGAGGTTGAAGTACTATGCAACAGCGAACTCAGGCTAGGTAATGCGTGACTGAATCTTGGAATTGCTAGGCTACATCGGCGATGGAATTCAAGTTATAACTGAGTCCTTTCTTCAGTCTTACCGCACTCCTACCGTAATGGGCGGGTGGCCTCGCTTCTCGCCGGCACTCTACGTGGCCATTGGAGTTTTGAGTGAGTGGATATGGTAGCACATGTTATTTATATGATTGTCTGTGAGCAATTCCAAGACATAGTTTCCAGATCAGTTCCTATTGTTTTTACTCATCCGTGAAACCTGAGATTAGAGAGCCTGTTGTTCAAGGGAATTCTATGGTTTATCGATCGATCTCTTCTTTCAGTCGGCATCGTTCTCTCTCTGTGGCTGCAGCCTCCCTCTGGCGGGTATGGATCAGTCGCCGAGTTGGTCGTCTTCCCCTACTCGGGCAAGGGAGGAGAAGGCAGTGAGAAGTGAGTTTCACCAGGGGAAGACACGGGAAGAGGAAGCATTGCAGAGATTCCGATTCGCTAGATTGTGAAAAAAGAACCAATAATCAATGTTTCATGCAAGATACAAGTTGCACAACGTGATTATAAGCAGAGGGTTGAGTGAACACCAGTTGATCGTCGATGTTCATTTCATAAAAATTATTTAGCGAATCTGCGGGATATACAGTAGCGCCGGAAAGTATTCATACGATTTGATTTTTTCATATAACTTTTTCTGCAGTTGACTTAGCAAGTTAGATGTTGTAGCGCTATATATCAAATCCATCGAAGAATACGATGTGAGTATTGCGTAATCACGTGCACCATAACGGATTGCGTAGTGATGACGAAATCGAATTTCACTTTTTCAAACAGGCATTATTCTTATACAGAATTTTTCCAGCTTGCCAAACTTTCTGACGTTGGAGATAGGACCGAGTTCTATCCAGAATAAAAATATGAAGTTGCTGCTCGGTCGTACATTGGCTGCAGCCTTGCTGCAAAATCGATGCCAAAAATTAAGATATCGGCTCCTAATCAAACTAGAGACTCGTTCAAGGCATCACCATGATCGCCATCATGAGTCCAGATGATCCTGAGAATATGAAAACAATATCTCAATATTTGCCCTCGGGGCATGAAAAAATCACTTTTTCACATGACCACTTTTTGGAGATTCATAACTTTTCGGGAATTCTGTTTAAAAATCGGATTTTTGCTTAGACATGTTCATAATGTTTTACTTATATGATTCCCAACTTTTTAGAGTGTTTGGATATCATTTCTGCCCTCGGCGATCGTGTTTCAGAGGTGCGCCGTGGTCCTGAATGCATGACCCTTCGAAAACAAGTTTGTGGGAAAGTTAAGGAAAACAATTGCTATTGTGTGTGCATGTCCAACATGTTCTGAAGAACCGATTCCCAACTTTTTGAAATGTGTTTTTTGAACTTTGGGCACAGTTGTAGAGAGAGTGCAGACGAAAATAGCGGGTCGGGACTCGAAAGTGCATCCGAAAACAAATCGCCGCGGGTAGGAAAGATATCCAAACTCTCTAAAAAGTTGGGAATCATATAAGTAAAACATTATTAACATGCATAAGTAAAAATCAGATTTTTAAATATATTTCCCGAAAAGTTATGAATCTCCAAAAAGCGGTCATGTGAAAAAGTGATTTTTTCATGCCCTGAGGGCAAATGTTGAGATTTTGTTTTCATATTCTCAGGATCATCTGGACTCATGATGGTGATCATTTTGATGCCTTGAACGAGTCTCTTGCTTGACTAGGAGCCGATATCTTAATTTTTGGCATCGATTTTGCAGCAAGGCTGCAGCAATGTGCGACCGAGCAGCAACTTCAAATTTTTATTCTGGATAGACCTCGGTCCTATCTCCAACGTCAGAAAGTTTGGCAAGCTGGAACAATTCTGTATAAGAATAACGCCTGTTTGAAAAAGTGAAATTCGATTTCGTCATCACTACGCAATCCGTTATGGCGCACGTGATGACGCAATATTCGCATCGTATTCTTCGATGGGTTGGATATATAGCGCTACAACATCTAACTTGCTCAGTCAACTGCAGAAAAAGTTAAATGAAAAAATCAAATCGTATGAATGCTTTCCGGCGCTACTGTAGGTGATAGTACCTGTAGTGGAGGCAGAGAAAAACGTTTAAAATCATCTGGCAAGCTGTCTATCTCTCTGTCTGTTTTATTCATATCCGCGTCTCCAGGTGTTAGCGTTAGTCACGCGACGTTATTTACGCTTGACTCATGCCAAATTAGCAGCATCAGTCACCTCGTTTTTACTTTATTTCTTATGTTTATCTCCCTGCTCCCGACTGTTTGCCCAATTTGGTATTGACACAGCGCGAAATAAGCCGTCCTGAATCGCACCTCCACGCTCTCCGACCCCCCATTGATCTCAATGTGAGGTGTATTTGGCAAGGGAGAAAAACATAAATTCAAGGATAGATAAGTTAATGCCCAGACAATCGGGTGTTTCACGAAGCGCTTAAATTTGCGAATCTGGATGGCATGTGGCAGGTGCGAAAATCATGGATGGAGGGGGATATTTTACTTACCTGGGACTCGGGTGTTTCAAGAAGCGCTTTTGATACAAACGAAACATGGCTAACTGAATACATGCCTAGCTGAAGTCGGAAAATTCAGCTATTGTTTGGCTTTGCCTATTTGCGCGTTTCGGTGGCAACCACGAGCGCGGAGAGAGAGATAAATTTCTTTTTAATGTGAAGCACGTATGCAGAAAGAGAAAACGAGCGTATAGGACAAGCGATAGCGCTGGGAGATTCGGGAGACACGCAGGCGCTCCTTAAATTTATTTAGTTAGAGCAAGAACAGGATAGGGGAACTTGGACAATGAGTCCATAATAGTCTAATTGTTCTGATACAAAATGAAGAAGTAGGTCAGAAACCAACTTCTGGGCAAAATTATTTCATGAATAAGTGTATTTCGATATTTTTAAAAAATCGATAATCGCAGGCTGCGAGCTGGTCGGACCTCGGGCGATCACGGCCACGACCACGGAGGAGACGCGCACTCGGATGAGGTTGGCGGAGATTGATTTTTAGTTGATTATTGTGTTATATTGGATTTTAGAAGTTTTGGAACGATGACCCAAGTACTATTGCGCTTGCATCGATCATTGACTGCTGTAGATAGTAGGCACAGCAAAATCACCTGGTAACTTCCCTCGATGAACAGCCCATCGAACGATCGATCACATACCTTTAACTTTGATACTCACCATTCTCCAAGTAGTTTGCAAATTAGCTTGCTTGATTAGAGTGTAAAGTAAGTATTTAATAATATTATTAATTATATTACAGGAAGTGGACGACAAGGAGGCTCCCGAACAGGCATTCGAGTTCCACGGCAACGGCACCAGCCACCACCATCAGGGTGAGCTCACTGAAGCTTAATTTCTGACCAGCGAATTTTGGGGTTCGTAGATTTTATGATACCAATCTGGAGATGATGGGACGACCACCACCATGAGGATGAGAGAGACTTTTAGAGTTGAGATGACTAGTGAGCTTAGGGCTGCAGATGGTACAGAAAGTCTTGAAATTCGTTACTTCTGCAATAGTAGAATGTCGTGCTTCTAAAAAACTAAATATAGTGTGCCTCAGGTGAGAAATGCTGTGGAATATCGTGTTTTACACATTGGTAATTAATTCAAGCAATAAACTGTTGATGTACCGTGACTATTCCCATTTCCAGACGAGGATCGATTGGCGCGCGAGATTTCGGGAAAAGTGCGCATCTTCTGCTGGATTCTCACCGGCAAACAGAATCACGAGAATCGTGCGCAGCACGTGAAGGCGACATGGGCGAAGCGGTGAGTGGTGTGCTTTCTTGTTTGCCAGTTGGGAGAGTGGTAGTTGTCAGTTTGCCCACCGAGACTCGGCAGAGGGAGTCATTTTTAAACTGGACAATGAACCACCTTACTAACTAGAACTCTTGGTGCAAAGTCACTTTCCACCAGCGAATTTCGTGGTACTAGGTGGAGAGATAATTTCTGAGATCAGCACTGGCTGATTTTGGTTCGAGAAATTCTGAAAAAAATATTATAATATTTTCAGCTGCAACCAGTTCGTGTTCATGTCCTCGGCCGAGGATCCATCGTTGCCATCGATTGACCTGCAGATTCCAGAGGTACGGTAGGGAGATTTGATTACTAGTGTAATATCGGCTATTTTTTCGTGCCTGATTCCGTTCTCACTAGCAAACAAAATCTCGCTTTTACTGGCGTACAGCATGTCGATATTTGTGACGCCCACATGAACCATTGAATCTTCAAGAGAACGGAGATATGAATGTGCACTTCTTGATTACTGTATTACGGTATCTCCTTCTCAGGGTCGCGACTACCTCTGGGCGAAGACGAAAGCCAGCTTCACGTGGCTGCACAAGCACCATCTGGTAAGACTTTGTTATTTACCAGCTCAAACCATCTCAGAACTAACATTGGAAAACGTTCCTTTGATTTGGGATCCAAGTGCTACGCGAATATCAATGTTTATATTTTTGCAAGAGAGGAGAAGTACTATTAGGCTATTAGGCTAATACTAGCGAGCTGTACTTACAATTAGGTTCAAGCGAATTCAATATGCTATTAGATGATCATGCAAACTTTACAACCCTCGAGATTTGTAAAAATATTTTTACCGAATAACCAAACCAGGCGATATTGTTGGGCATATTATCCATTCTAATTTAAAGCGGGTTTGTTGTACAAAATTTGCTGGTTAGAAAAAGCAATCAATCACTTTCTCATTTTCAGGAGGACTTCGACTGGTTCCTGAAGGCGGACGACGACACTTACGTCATCGTCGAGAATCTCCGCTACATGCTACTGGCCCACTCTCCCGGTTAGTACCATAGATCGAAATTGGGGTCACGGTCTCCTAATTTCCTACAATCTCTCAACCGGTTGAGTTGCGACGAGACTGTGATATCCTTTCACGAACTCTAGTACCCTCGTGATCAATCATTCATGTGCAACCTTGCTTTGAGAATGGCTATCCAATCCCCTTTCATTTTCAGCCGAGCCCATCTACTTTGGCTGCAAATTCAAGCCATTCACCAAGCAGGGATACATGAGTGGAGGCGCGGGATACATACTGTCGAGGACTGCACTCAAGAAGTGAGCGACTTGATCTTTGATCTTTTGTGTCGGAATATTTCTGATAAAAAATGAAACTGTAAGAGTAGGATCTGATATCTTGATGATGCAAATTGTCGTTAACATAACTCATGGTGAGTTAGCGCCACACGATTTCATGAATAGATCGGGAGTCGAGCAGTAACCAATCATATGCGGTCTTTTGGTCAACAATCCCAATCTTATAGATTCGTCGAGGAGGCGCTTCCGAACAAGAAGCTGTGCTCGCAGAATCACGGAGGTAATCAATAATCGATAATTGAATACCGTAATTCCTGGTCAATCGATATCCTACCGTAATCTATCCTTTCGTTGCAGGAGCCGAGGACGCCGAGATGGGCAAGTGCCTGGAGAAGGTGGGCGTACGGGCGGGAGACAGCAGAGACGCAGACGGACACCATAGGTGAGGATACGGTAGAGGATACTGTATCGACGATCACGGTATATTACAAGTCAATTATTCACTGCAAATAGTTAAAGGTATATCTTCGTTTGAAACTTATAGTTTCAATGATAGTAGTTTTTTAGTACCGATAATGTTGTGGTAGTGAATAAATTTGGAGATTACGGTATTCTGGGATACAGGAATCGATGACCATTATTTCTCTAGATTCCTTCCATTCGTGCCCGAGCACCATCTCTCGCCCGGCCACATCGATCCCAAGTTCTGGTTCTGGCAGTACACCTACTACCCGATGGACCAGGTATACTGTAGAGTACAGTAGGACATGAGGATATCGATTAGATGGATACAGTGGTGACGGCGGTATATTTTATCGGTAATGCGTGAATATATTGATGTGCACATATTGAATAGGTAAAACTAGTTGGGATCAGGAATAGCCGGGAGTATGAGGTACTGTAGCTGCAGGGTAATTATCGATTGCTTTCCCTTCAGGGTCCCACCTGCTGCTCGGATTTCGCCATCTCCTTCCACTACGTCAATGCAAATCTCATGTGAGCTGTGCAATTATTTTTTTCCTCTTTCTCACCACGTACTATTGATTTAGGGAAATACTCGTGTTCTTTAGATTTGGATGGAACGTGAATAGTCCAATTTTAATATTTTATTTATTTTTTCTTTGCTGGATTCGAAATCCGTCGCGAATTGATCCTTGAGGATCTTCTATGTCACGTAGAGAACGTGAACCATCAATCGTACTTGTGATTTTTGAATATTTTTCAAAAATGAACAATGTAAAAAATCTGCTTAAATTGAGTTTGTTTACCATTCTCTAATCGATAATCTACAGGTACGTCCTCGAGTACATGATCTACCACCTGCGGGCATTTGGCGTCGATCGATCGCTACCTGTTGAGGTAATCTTTGATCTTTAAGCATTGGTCCTTACGGTGGGGGGGGGAGGTTAGGGGCTCGGCCTAATCCTCAATCCTTAGTGCTTGTCCTTAACTCTAAACATAACCCCTCATCTCTGCAGCTCGGTCATTCCCCTCTGGATGTGGCTATCGAAAGTGCGAAGTCGAATCAAGGAGCGGACGACGTTCACTTCAATCAGACTAAGTAAGTGAACAGATGATCTCCAATGATTGTCTTTTGCCTGTTACACAAGGAAGGAAGTTCGATAAGAGGGAAGAGAATTATGAACGGGAATATGGAACTCGACCAATAGTGGTTATGCCTCGAAATTTATGACATTCATTTGGTATTTAATAAAAAAATCTCACCAGTGAATTCATAGTTTCTGGAGTGAGATGTAGTTTTAGAAGATGAATTGGAGCTGATGAACGGGAGATATTCGTGTGCAAATTTACACAAGTAATTAAATTTTACTGCTTTCAGATCCTAACCATCGATCTCGATAAATGGATCTCGCTTACGAGGACTAGCAGCCCTACCAAAGTATCGATCGACGAACCGTCCATTTACCGTATCCCTCCCCTCCCTCTCTACGGGTTCCGAACCCCTTCCCCCTCATCTTCTAGTCATGATCCCAATCTAATGCCATTACTGTAAGATGATTGTACCATTACGGTAGTAGTCATTCCTCTCTATCTTTACGTGTTTATACCGTAATCCCGTCCGCAAAGCCAAATTCCGTAGTATGAATAGTATTATGAAGTGTACCATAGTGTAGAAGTCCTCAGCACTTTTTTGTATCACTTTAGCCTTTCTGTATCACTTTACTCGCTTGTTTAACATGCCAGTTGTCGATCGCATCTGGCTACTGTAGATGCAAAAACTCCCAGTAATATCGATTACCCTTGTCAGTTCAGTTTACCTCCCATGCCACTGCTTTTCCATTCCAATGTACTACTACAGTAGTCCGATGCGAATACAGTACACCCGATCATTCTTTTTACTGTGATAGGAACGCTTGTCCCCTATGTGATCGTGCCTTTATAGTAGATTTTTATACTAAATTATGTAGATGAGTACTAACATTGTATAGCCTGCTACAGGTATTTTTCACTCACAGCCTCTCACCCTCCGTAGCCTACCGTTTCCCGTCCCAGTTGGATACAGTACCCTAGGCTCCTGTAGCCTGCCAATCTTCCCTGACATCACCCTACGGTACCGGTTATCGACTAGTTTTATCGGCTTTTCCTCGTGGTCCCGTTTCTTCCTCTCATTCAATTCACCTCTCTTCTGTACGTAACGGACGAAAAGAAGCTAAGCTTTATTTATTGTGGTTGTATGCAATATTGATTGTTTCAAAGGAGTTTTGAAAGAAGTAAAGGATAGTTCAATCAGAATTTGTTGCTTGGTCACACTGTAGTCAAGTCAGGAACTAGCGGTGAATTACACCACGCTAAGCATCCAAAGGCACTACGTCACATGAGAACGGTGACGTCATGCCGATTTTGATATATTAAAGGCAGCATGACGTCATACTTCTCATCCGATCTAGTGCCAATCATTGGCAGCCAATGCAAATGCGTATTTAACTGAAACATGGGAACTGCGGGCCCGGTATCATCTATCCCGTTTGGACTGACGAGTACTTTCTTAAACCTTTAAATTGTTTATAAATTGCTCGAAACGTCTTGAGAGGTGAGCCCTACTAATCATCTCGTTGGTTTCTCATTAGACTTCAACAGATTTCGAGCAGAACACTTCCTTCAGTTACATTTTTATCAATCAATAAATTACACCCGTCGGAATACAATTACTTAGAGGATTGCACATGTGTAAGAGATACAAAACAGTGGATACAAAACACGGCGTGGATCAATCGATGCCTAATCTTCTCTGAGCTTTCTTCTCTCCTGACGGGGTGGCTTGCCGGCTTCGGCGATCACGAGATGGATGGAGTCTCCCGTCGTAATCTCCCTCTCCGCGCACGCACGGAACGCGTCACGCATCTGCAATTATCGATTGGTAGATCTTCTTGCATAATTGTCCAACCACCCCCATCCCCTTCCTCTCCTACTCCACTCATTTCTAGGTAAATCTAACTGATTTTTGGCAGCACAACGCATTGGCTAGAGAGCGGGAATCAGAAATCATTTGCTCACCAGGGCGCATGCTCTCTCGATCGTCAGTTTGGGTCGCTCCGATCCCTCCGAGAGCGTCACGTGGCCGACCTGAGAGAGAGAGCGTTATAATGATGAGTGAAATACACTAATTGGAGCACTATTTGCATTAGAATACAAAAAAATGAAGTTCTTGCCTTAAACAGACTATCGCCATATTTTTCAATTGTTTTGCGCTACGGAAGTACTCTATCTATGAGAAGGGCTCAGAGGCAGTGGATTAAGTTCAACCTGGTGAGAGTGAGTCCCGCTCAACCAGTACCCCGATCTGTGCTATCAATGTCTACATGAGTCCATTTTGTATATTGTACATAGTAATGCTCACCTGGCAATCGAGGAAAGGAGTGATCAAGGGCTTGGCTGCGCCAGACGCCGAGTACGGGAGTTGCTCAATGCAACCGATCGGGTCATACGAGAAGACGGCGCCCTTGCCTGCACAAATTGATTTACAATTTAGAAGGGTTACCACGTTTTGAAAATTTTAAATATTATACATTTTGTTGAGGTACAAACCGATCGGTACGTTAGGAATTTCATGTCTTTACATGTGAGAGAAAGGGGTGAATCTACCGTAGCAACAAGAGATTCAAATATCATCAAAACAATGAAACCCCAAACTACCTTGATCGGTTAGAGCATGTAATCGAATATTCCCTTTATAAATATTTATAATCAATACAATTTAATATACAAATTACCGTGCTCGTCGATTCCTGCGAGGATGGCGCCCGTGTAGTACGGATAGAAGCGCTTGAAGTAAAGTTGCCGGGCGAGAAGTTCCGCGCACAGATCCACCTGCGCATTTTGAGCTTCAAGAATATAATTAAAAATTAAACGACTGTCAATTTAAGTAAGAAACCAAAATTCACTCACAGTCATGTTGCTGCGGTACTGGAAGCGGTACTTCTGGAGGTGGCTCTGCAAGTTTCAGCGAACTTACTCAACACATTGAACGATTTTCAAGGGTCATGTATAGTTACTTGAGCGATTATCGTCGAATTGTTACCTCGAGCAGCTTCCTCAGGTGCAGAATGTCCCCGAAGAATCCGGACGAAGTGATCACGATGCGATCGGAGCTGCGATTATTAGCATTTAAAAATCGACGCTTAGGTTGCATAGGCTCAGAGTTAAAGGGGGAGATGACATAGTCAAAACGATAATGTAAACAAGTACAGCAAATGCTTGCTCGGCACTAGATTGGATGAGAACGATGACATCATGACACCCTTGATATATCGAAGGCGGCATGACGGTATAGTTCTCATCCGAGCTAGTGCCTGCTTGGTCAACTCACAGTGCGTGGATCTTGTCCACTTCTCGATTGATGACCTTGATGTCGTCCGCGCTCAGTCTCGTATCCGAGCCGATGACGACGAAATCATCGCCAGCGATCGCGACCGTCGATCTGAGCGAATACAATAAATATATTTTTAACAACTAGGTTGCGTACAGACCGCCCCATGCTTTCTGGAGTGCGGATCTGTGCTTATGTGGGCCCGCAAAGTCAAATTTTCAAGCCAAAAGCCAAAGTGGCACTAACTTGGTGGCCTTAGGAATAGCCCAGGTCCTTATTTGTTTTCTGGAAAGACAAACGCGTCCACTCACCCTCCCTCCATCGAATAGGGGTTCCATTTACGGTTCTTGATCAGCCGCGGCTTGATCCAGTCAGGTGCGTCCTCAACTTCCGCGTACGCTGTGTGTAAACGACAAATATATAATAATACTTTTGGAATTCGAATTTAAATAGAAGTTAAATTTGAAAACAGGAAGTGCCCCATGAATTAAAAAAAAGAGAAACTAAGGATGCAAAATCACAAATGCACACCTTGAAGGCGATCATCTGGCCGAGCCCGAGCGGATCGTTGGAGGGCATCTGAGCACGATTTGATGAACGGGTTGGAAAACAAACAAGCTAACAAATTTGCAAACAGAGAGTACGATGAAAACGGCTAAAGATCTGCACTGTTTTTATAATGGTCGCCAAAACAAGGAGAAGTAGATTACTTTTTAGCGATATTACCAAGGATAAAAATAAATAAAACGAATCAAAACACATGCATGCAGAGATTCGAAGCTTGGAAACTTTTGTCATCGTGGTGTATCGGAAGTGCCGAGATGACGGGGTGATGTTTCGGAAAATACACTAACATTTCAAATTTCGCACTTTACCGAATACGGTATACACTTTTTCTTGCTTTGGAGTGCACGTGCATGCGTGCACTAATGTTCTAGTTTAGAATTGACGTTCCACAGAAGTACTCGTGTAGGTTCAATTTGTCTCACATACCACTGCCCTTCCAGTCTATCACTACAGTAGTCCGATGCACTTACAGTGCACCAGATACTTACTTTTTACTGCGATAGGAACTCTTGTCCCCTGTGATTCTGGCTTTATAGTAGATTTTTATAGTATATTGTCTAACTGAGTACTAACAGCCTGCAACAGCTATGATCCAATCACAACCGCTTATTGTGGTTGTAGACAATATTGATTGTTTCGAAGGAGTTTTGAGAGAAGTAAGGATAGTTCCATAACTTTTTTCCTATTGGATGAAACTAATAGTGTCCAACATGCGACGCATCCTTTATTCCAAAGATCTAGTCCCTTCAAACTTCAGAGAAACTTTATCGAAATACAGCAAACTAACAACATGGTCAACAAAATTTAAATAACAATAAACTTCACAGTAACCGGTAGATAATTCAATGATTATAACAGTAACATCATTACCCGGACAATCTTTCCTGTCTCAAGCCGAGTACGATACTAGAACCTAACAACGGGAGGCTAACATGAATGGAATACTCCTCAGTGCTCCGAAGCATCTCCATTACTAACTCCCTCCATGCTCATTATCTTCTTTCCCTCCTTCTTCTTCTTCTTCTTCTTCTTTTCACTCACTCGATCCCCATCCTCTGGAAAAGAGACATTTTCTCAATCATTTTCACACCAATCTACACTAGGATTGGCCAAACGATGACGATGTGGCTAAGATACTAGGTCATATGAGAACTATTGGGTCATGCCGCCTTTGATATACAAACGCGGCATGTAGTTATTATCGAACCAGCGCCTGGTGCTAAACGTAGCAATGTCCCTACACTCCCTCTCATTTCGGTGAGGGATGAATCATGGCTACGTTTGTGCATCGTCATCGTTTGGCCAACTGTAATAGACACTCCTCACCGGCCAATTTTCCATTCTCTCCTTCTGCCTCCTCCACCTTTCTCCTCTTCTTTTTCGGAGTGACCAATTCTGCAGGTCCTTCTAAAAATTGAATTGAATTGAATGAGCCACAAAAATGAGTTTCAGGCACAGATTTACATTGAGGTCAGAAACATGGGACTATAATACCTTCGGAAGCATAAAAAGAAGATTAACCAACCAGCTCCCTCCGTCGTTTCTTCTTCGATTACCGTACTCCTCCTTCGCTTCTTTTTCTTCTTCTTCTTGTCCGTCTTTCCGCTCGATTCGTCTAGAATTTCATGGCATCAGATCGAATGTTCACCTACCCATTTCAAGTTTCAGAATCGCTATCAAAGGCAAAAAATGAGGAAAAGACGCTATCAGATAAATTTTCATTTCCCAATGGAGAAATTAGCACGGCTGCAGGTACGCGTTGGTACTGCTAGCTTCATAGTCTAAAAATCGGCACCATAGGTCAAATACTTCGTGATTTTACACATTACGAAATCGGCAAAAGTTGGAAAACCACGTAAGAAAATTTTTTATGAGTTAATCCGCGATTGGAGCGAGCGAATTTTTTCTCAGAAATACGAAAAAAACGCGTCGGCAAACGGGAATTTTCATGTCGGCAAAAACGGTCGGAAAAAAAAACCTATTTGACCTATGATCGGCACTAGCCCGGATGAGAACTATGACGTGATGCAGCCTTTGTTAGATCAAAGGCGGCACGCGTCATAGTTCTCATCCGACTTATTGCCATAAGAGCTGGGGCGTCATTCCCTTCACAGGCGAGAAAGTTCGGCAAATAAAGGTAGTGACTGCTCAGCTTTTGCCGACATGGTACGGTAATACTACTAGTGTACTGTACTACTGTATGCTGTACTGTAGCATACTGTACTGAGTACGACGGCTCACCAATCTCGTCTGCATTCTCTTCCAGTTCCTCCTCTTGGGTCTTCCCACCATTCGGAGTCTCATCCACTTCTGCAATTACCAAATCAGAATGGACAATCAATCAATATTCAATGAGTATCAAAATCAATACAGTCAACTAACCCTCTCCTTCCTCTGCTTCTTCATTCATCGATTTCTGTTCCTTATGCCTCTCCTTCTTGTCCTTTCTTGGAGTTTCGTCTGCAATACTTTGACACCATTCCCACTCATTGAAACTTCGAAGGTGAGCTAAACTGAGAAAATTCTCGTTTTGCAAAAACAAAAACAAGGAATACAGTACCCGGCACATCCTCACTTCCTCCTTCCTCTCCCTCTCCATTGATTGGTTCTTGATTTCCATTCTCTTCCGAGCCCGGCAGCACGCCGAAATCGTATTCGATCACTGAGCTGTCGAGCAGCCAGAGTGGACCCTCCAGGGGACCTGCAGAGACTCATTGGCAAGTCATCACTTCTTGGATAGTTGGCCCACCGCCCAATCCCCTTATCATTTCTCATCCCCTCCCTATTGCAAAGTGGTTGTGACCGAAAATCAAGGAGAGATTCCTAGAAATGAAAGGGGTAGAGGAGAGGGGGGGGGGGGGGTGGGCCAATTATCCAAGAAGTCCCATCCTAATGTTTCTCAATCCAATTCATACCATCGAATTCATCATCTTCAGTGTCGATGATGGGAGGCTCCTCTTCCATGCTCTCTCGTTTCGATCTCCTCTCCTTAGACAACCGCTTGGCTGAAAGTACGTTGCATAGAACGAGGTCATGTTGCTTACATTCACCTGGTTTCTTCGTCTTCTGCCTCGTACAATTAGTCAGTCGAGGGACTGAAAGGAAGTTAGATAGACCGTATGAAATGGCGATTTATTCAGTTTCTAAACTATCGCCTTGTTTCGAGGTTTAACTGAATTATGCAACCGCGATGAAGACACGACACTAGGCCGGATGATACCTATGGCGTCATGCCGCCTTTGGTATATCAAAGGCGGAGTGACGTCATAGTTCTCATCCGACCCGGTGTCAGAAGCGGCCTCACCAGTGTGGATCTCAATGAGCTTGCCCTCCTCGAATCGAACGATGGCATGCGCATAGTTGTGGTTCTTATTCGTTTTGCGCTGCTTATCGACAACTGCAAGTAGCATAATTCATCTAAAAAAATTATTTTTCGAAATATTTTTTTCCTTTTTTTTCCCTATACCTCGAATATTACCAGTTCTGATGCATTCCGATCAAAATTTAAAAGGCGAAATTGGTAATTAGCAAATATTCTGGGCACTAGGTCGGTTGTCACCGTCGGATGGCAACCTACTGGATGATGGCCAAACAATTGACACTTCTGTAGAACTTTCACAGTAGGTTCCAAAAGTGTCAAAAATGATTAGGTTAAAGTTCTACAAAAGGGTTAAATTTTTGGTTAACATCCAGTAGGTTATATCATCGGGCCTAGTGATTCAGTACTCACATGACTTCTCCAGTTCAATCATTGCCCATTCGTGCTTCCTCCGTTCGTCTTCCTCTTCCTTCTCATCCGAGATCGTCTTTATGAAATCGTCGAACTTCATTACTTCCAGAATACACTGCAATTTGATCGGCAATTAAGGAGCTTATTAAGGGCACTAGGTCGCATGAGAACTATAACGTCGTACCGACTTTGATATATCAAAGACGGCTTCCTTCGCATTTCATGTACTCTCTCACCCCGTTCAGACAGAGCGAGAGAGTGTGTAAAACGAGGAGAGCACGCGCTGATTTGCCACAACTAGTAGTAAAAATAGGCACTACTTGTTTCAAAGGTTGATTGAGGCTTCGGCTATTACTCATTGCTTCACGTGTTTTTATAAGGCCACATCATCGTGCAAAAGGGGGTTCCTTGTTTCCAGTTAACCCCAAGATTCAAGCGCACCCACCTCGACCATTCTGTAGATCACAAAGGGTCGTCCGTTCTCTTTGTACTGCTCGAGCAGCTCGCGCAGCTTCGGCAGAATTCGACGCCTGCAAGTATTGATATTTTCCATTTTCACGGCCCTTCGCTCCGTCGCTTTAGAAATGGCCACAAAAGAATTCAATGTGTGCGGGCCTATTCGCTATGGGACCAAATCATATCATATCCCCGCGGCGTTGCGATTGGGAAATTCTGTGATTAGTCAGGAGATTAACTCAAAAATAGGCGTCTTACAATTAGCGGGCCGTGTATTTTTAAATAATTAAAATAAATATCACAATATCTTTGCAATATTCCTAGAGCCACCTTCCCTACCAGGCTTTGATGAGAGCTTTCTTCTTATGGCGAACTCCTCTGCACACTGCGATTTCAAGCCACGGAACCTGAGAATGACATTGAAGCGGCTTGATAGATCGAAGGCGGCATGACGTCATAGTTCTCATCCAACCTAGTGCCCGTTGTAGATACTCAACATACACGTACAGCTTTCAGAATCGTTTGTTGGAAAAAGGGACATCTAAATATATGTGAAAGAGCCTCATGCCCGAACTACCACTTTTCGGCATTATTTCACAGTAAAGTGAAGGGCTTACAAAAAAACAAGAATACGAAATACTGACTCTATTTTCCCAGTCGAATTGCTCATTTTCGAACAGCCCGACCAGCTCCAGCTCGCTCTTCCTCTTCTCTTCCTTCATAACATGCGAGAGCAGTGTTGCTGGAAAGAGATATATTGACGTTTAAAGGTACCCAACAACCACAAAATTATTTGAATTGGCGCGCGTGCCTATTCATGCCCGCTCTCTTGTTTTTGCATAAACTCTGACTAAGCACTCATGGAAACTAGGTCGGATGGGAACTATGACGTAATGACGTCATGGTTCCCATCCGAACTCGAGCCGCACTCATAATTGCACCAATTAAGCAAATTCGAGGCTGTCGGATCGTTAAAGCTCAATAGAGTGAGAACAGACGTATCCGAAGTTGTGCAGATTACCGGTGGTAAGACATTTCGAACAAACGAAGTCGAATAACGACGCTTCGGACAAAATCTTTCGAACTGGGACGTTTCGCACAATCCGCTTGAAATTTTTCCAGGTCGAACAAGTGCATTTCGAACTACGACGTTTCGCACAATTTCTCTTCAAATTTAATTTTTTGCGATTGTTTTTATCATTACTAGATTATTCAGCTTTGTTTATTACATAATTAATGAATATATTACAGAAACAATCATTTTAATCATGAGAAAAACACCTCTAAAGTGGTGTGCGCGCTCACAAAAATTGTGCGAAACGTCCTAGTTCGAAACGGATTGTTCCCAATTGATTATTCCAAAAGAATTGTTCGAAACGTCCTAGTTCGAACAAGCATTATTCGACTTCGTTTGTGCGAAATGTCTTATCACCCAGATTACCCACAAATGGCTACATTGTTCTGCCCATTAATTTTCGATTTCTACCGTACTCTCACAACGCCAGCACACCAAACACTATAATATGCAACTCGACTTACTGTAAAAAAACGGCCATTTCACTGTCGGCAGCCGATGCCCATCCAAACTCGCCAGTGCACGACAGCTTAAATACTTTCAATGTAACCAGTGCCGAGCAGGCCAAATTATTTTTGAATACACCGCTATATACGACATTTCATCGGCAACGATTCCCATTGTTCTTCCTCAGGAAGCAATGGTCTGACTCTCCTAAATTCACACGCTCTCTCGCCCGTCGGAAAGAGTGAGAGAGCATGTGATATTGAGAGAGTGAGACTCTTGATCTCCTCAGGAGTCACTAGGTCGGATGAGAACTATGACGTCACTTTTGAGATATCAAAGGCGGCATGACATAGTTCTCATCCGACCTAGCGTCGCACATCTCTATTGCTAGACTTTCTCAGATTCGATGATTTTACTTGCTTTAGACCCCTCAAAATGCTGTGCCCACCTGTTCTCAATTGCCGTCGAGCACCATTGATCGCCCATCGACTCGTGAAGGGTCCTCGCCACACGAATGTACCGCAGGCTTTTCTTCCCGTTCTTTCCCACCGTCTCCTCATCCGCCCCATGCTCCTTCAGCGCGTCCAGCACCTCAAATTCGAAACTTGGCACTTCTTCGATATTTGCCCCCCCCCCCCTTTCTCCTACTCCACTCATTTCTAGGTATCTCTCCCTGAATTCACACAACCCCTCTGCGATGGACAGTGAATGGGAAATGAGAGTGAATAGGAGAGGGGGTGGGCCAAATATCGAAGAAGTGCCGAAACTTTACTTTCCCGACTATTACAATAACAACATTTTCTGTTTAAGCTCTCCTTATCTGGTACAGAGTGGCGCCAAGTGTATGCAGAAAAGAGAGCAATCGTCTGACTCTCTTCAGTTTGCACGCTCTCTCGTCTCTCTGACCGGCGAGAGAGCGTGCGAACTGGAGAGAGTCAGACCATTGCTCAGAAAAGTGTTACAAATAGACTATAATCATGGATCAATGGCCTGACTCTCCTCATCTTGCACACTCTCTCGCTGGTTAGAGAAAGCGAGATAGTATGCAAATGGAAGAGAGTCAGACGATCCATCTAACATCCTTCCTGATGCCCTCCAGTAGAATTAGGTCAGATGAGAAGCATGACGTCATGCCGCCTTTGATATATCAAATTCGGTATGACGTCATCGTTCTCCGCTGACCTAGTGTCCTACCGTACCTGTTCCAACTCGCGCTCGTTCATTCTACACCTCTTTCCCTCTGAGACGACGAATGTATTCTTACGATCTCCCGCCTCACGTCTGAAACATTTTCAGTGAGATCAAGCGAAAAACCATGGCTGCTTCCCGACTTCGAGACTCGGCTTGCGAGCGAACATTGCTAGGACAGAGTCCATTCAGCAAGATACAGACGCATAAAATATTCTAAATCCCTGGTCTCTTCTGCATTGTGCAAAGCCACCGAGCGTGCCCAGCTTTTTCATTGCTCCGCAAAGATTATAATCATGAGCACTCATGGAACTAGGTGGGAACTATGACGTTATGCCACCTTTAACATTTCCGGCAGCATGTCATTATGGCTCTCATCCGACCTCGTGCCGTTCAACCTGGTGAGCGTCTCGTCATGGTGTCAGTTCTCATGACGCGTCATGCCCGTAGCGCCATTTGAACAATGACGTCATGCCGCAATGACTTCTTTTTTTCTCATCAGAGGAAAACTATGTAGTCATGCTAAGTGCCGCACTCACAATTGGAACGAGCTTTCGTGCCCTTGCTGCTGGAGCGCCAGCTTCTTGGGGTCGAAGAGGCGAATGAATCGATTGCGTATGGGCCTCAGGTGCCTGTCCAGCAGCTTCTCGCCTGAATAAATACGTACTAATTAATCCAAATGATATTAGCGAATTGCTGTCCAAATTACAGCATCAAACGAGGAGAAAAAAACTTAATTGCCCACTGTATTCCCCAGCCAGCATCTTCTTTGACTCTGGTCTTACATAACTAGGTCAGATGAGAACTGTGACGTCATGCCGCCTGCGATATATCCAAGGCGACATGACGCCATAGCTCTCATAGCTCTCCGACCTAGTGCCGTTCTTACAAAGCAAAAAACCCCAAAAAAAAACTTGCCGATTCGTGGGTTGAACTGGTATTGGTTCGCGCGTTCGATGAAATCGGCGACAACGTCCGGTTCCTCCTTCAGCCCGAAACCAGCATACATCCGCGGATCCTCCCCTGCGATATCATTAATTAATCGCCCTGTTAATTAGCCAAATTTTGCGCTTACAGCGCACTTTTACCACTTGTATAATCATGTTCTACTGCGCTATCAATATAGAAGACGCTACGCGGCTTTACGTTACGAACACCTGAGTGGTCAAATTGGTGTTTCACAGAGCACTATTTAGCGATTGGAAAGCAATGAATTCCGAAAAGGATATATGATAAACACGTGAAACTCAAAACAATCGTCACTAACCTTCTTGATAGCCTAGCTCGTCCTTGAGCTTTTCGAAATTGTTCATGATTATTCTATCCTCTTCACGGGTGAAATGCCCTTTTTTGATCTCGATGCCTGAAAACGTTGCTCCATAAACGGTCGCCTCCTCCCACTCGTAATCGAGTAGTCTATCTATCCTGATTGGCACTAGGTCGGATGAGCACAAAAAAAGAACCATTCTCCAGTATTTTCGAAAAGGTTTCCACGCCGACGAAGCACCTTCTTCGAAAATATTGCGGAATGGAAATATTTTTGGTTCTCTTCCGACCAAGCGCCTACCGATTGGTATAAAGAGACTCACCTGCTTCCTTCAGTGACTGCTCGAGTTCATCAAGTAGTTTATCGCTGAGGATCTTAGAGTGGTGCTTCCAATTACCTTCTTCATCTATCAGTTCGTGGTACAAGTGGTTGGGAAGGTCGCTTGGCGACACTTCCTTCATCCTGCGAAGTAAAGTGATGAGGAAACGGGAAACAGACTGGTAGAGGAAGCTGCCGAACGCGCGCAGCAGGTGAGCATTAACGCGGGACAACAATAAAGACATCGTTTAAGAAGAACTACATTCAATATAACAGTTTGAAAGAAAAGCGTAAGCGCAAAAACTTAATAGGCGATATGCGCGACACTAGAGAGAGATTGGGGATCTAAAGCGAGTAGAATAAGTTCAGTTTTCGAATACGATGCGATCGGGAACACTTTAAATGTAATGAAAAGTCGCAACAACACGTAATTAATTAATTAATTTAAAATACAAAAATATGGTGTCATAGGCGTGCGGTGAGCTAGGCGAGAAATTCCAACCATTTCACCTTTTTCCCGGCTGTTCTGGCGGCTCCTTAATAAAAGTAAATCTCGATTTGCGGATTTTCATTGTATTTTTTATGCATTTAGTGCGGAATTGCATGGTCCATTGTGGTTTGCCACATGATTATGAAAATATTGATCGAGAGTGCCTATGATCGGTTTTCTCCTCACTCTCGTTACAGTATCCAGGTGGTCACATTGCTGAATCCATCCACTATTTTCTCTGCTGTTGCTTTAATCGCATCTCATAGGCACTCCCGATAAATGATAACATGATACTGAGGACTTCCTATCGTATCTAGCACGCTCTACTGCCCCTCAGACAGACGCTGGCCCTCTTCGCTCTCCTCTCTCCACGCTCTCTCGCTTCTCTGATTGGTGATAGAACGTGACGTAGAGGGTGAGAGAGAATAGCATTCTCTAGCATTAATAGAAGGAAGAGAATATATACACTGTGGGTGCGCAGTGTGCGTGGTGTGTGCGATGTGGTAAAAGTCGTCCAATTTTACACACTCGCTAGTACACTATGCGTGCTTTCAGCCATTTCGAATATTTATTTTGATTGTCCAATCAATTTAAATTCAGCGATTCATAACACTGCCTGGCAACGAGCAAAGAAAAGGAAGATCAAATGGAAAGGAGTAGGAGTAGCTCGGAAGAAATTTCCGAGAAATGGAAGGACTTTCCCAGTGGTTAGTTTGAGTTTCATGCATAATTAAAGAATTCTTAGTCGTTTTTTCGGCTGATAGTATCTTGTTGGTGTTTGTTTATTGAACTAATTATATTAAAATTAAAAAAATATATAGAGGGTATGAAGATAATAAATAATCTAAAAATTGTAAAATATTGTAAAACAATAAAAATACTTAGCGATTCGCCGCACTGCGTGGGAAATCGTGCAGAGCGAGCAGAAAGAGGAGCAAATCGAGCTGTTCAAGGGACTGGTTACCGTAATGAAAGGTAGGTTAAATTTACCCAACAAGGACGAAATTGACCCATTATTTTTTGTCCTCCATCGAATAGCCGATGGTTGAATTATTATAGAATGAATATATAAAAATGCTAAAAATCAATAATAGCCTCAAGGGAAAGCAGGAAATGATCAGCGTAATCCCGCGCTCTCTCACTTTTGCATCGTACACGCGACGGGATCAGGGTGAGATCAGGGTTTCGTCCTTGTTGGGTAACTTTAAGTCAAGAAAGTAAGGACAAAGATCAAAGATCAATTCGCAGGCCGGGAATCTGGGGAAGCGTCTGACGAGAGGCTGAAGGTATGATTTTTGGTATTTTATAATTTTTTGGCCCGTCGTTCATCAATCAACTGACATGATCCAATCACTCTGCTCACGTGTGATGGCTGCAGCACAAAAACAGCATGCACAATTTGAGATTAGTTACGGAGCATTGCTTCCCTTTTACGTGAAAACCCGTAACGATAGGAGACTTTCTACATTTTGTCGATTCAAAATGCTTATGTATACAATTGTAAAAGGATACTAATTAAGAACTTCCTCGATCGTGCGCACAAGCTAATGGACGCTTACCTGGATCTGACGAGACGATACGGATGGATCGATATGCCCCTGACGGGACAGGAACCGGTGAGTACGGTAGAGAGCATCGATTAAATATCTAGGATACTGTAGGAGATTTAGCAGTTCACGCGTTTCTGAGTTTCCTACCGTATTCCACTCTATGAATCTTACGTTACAGTACCTGGATGGGACGTTTCCCACCGAGGAAGAAGAGGAGGGACTGAGTGATGAGAAGATGAATGATACGGTAGAGAAGGGATTCGAGGATACGGTAATCAAGAAGGAGATCAAGGAAGAAATAATGGATGAAGAGGTACTACAGGTATCATTTCTGCTCTCAACTACTAACTTCTCTATTGTTTACATCTGCAGCGGGGCACTATGCCGGATGAGAACTATGACGTCATGCCGCCTTTGATAGATCAAAGGCGGCACGACGTCATAGTTCTCATCCGGCCTAGTGCCATAAAAGCTGGGCCTAGTGCCCTTCAGCGGGGTCTGAATAATTTCATTTTCAGAACCCGGCTCCTACCTCAATCCAGGAAAAGTGCGACAAGGCGAAGGAGAAGAAGGAAGAGGATGACTGGAGCACAAGGGATTACAGTATGCTCTTCTTCTTTTGAAAATTTAATTTCACAGAATTAGAAACATTTTTTTTCGTGTTTCACCATTACGATAATTGGTGTGCGCAGGAGTGTCATTCAATACATTCTGCGGCTCTACGTGTACATCCGAACAAAACTTCCTAACCAGTTGTCCCAAGACAATGGTAGCGAATGGTAGCTAGCATAACCTGGTTGTTGCTCATACAATTACCCGGCTCTCAGGTCGCTACTGGACTGCGGCAATGGAGAGGACCATCAATGGGACGAACTTCACAGCGAGTGAGAAGGGCGCCATCAAGCAGGCATTAACCGATGTGAGTAGAACCGGGGTTTAGTCGACGGCTTCGTAGCGGATCGAGAGCCGGGATTTGCACAACGGTTCCAAAGCCGGGTTTTACTTTCTTCGATGCGATGCCTAGTGGAACAATGTTTGCTTTCCGGATCCGTGAAATACATATCCATAAAATAGCCATCACCCAATTTCAGATGCTCTTCAAGGGCCTACCTCTGCGTACGGCTAGTGAGAAATACACAGTTGCGCCTCGGCGATTGGTCGCATTCGCCACGAGGACTAAACAGATGTGCAAGACAATGAGACAGGAGGAGGAAGAGGGAGGAGGTACGGTAGCTGTTTTGTGTGTGATTACGGTATTTGAGCGAGAAGTTGTATGAAAGTTTTATGAGTGGCGGTTCTTGATGTACGGTAGTGGGAGAGGCATGCAGAGACAGTGGCAGTTGCACCCTCCAATTTCATGTTGCAAGCATAGTAAAAATACTTTGAGCAGCAGCTTTCGTCAATAGGAGAATGGAAAAGCTTTTTACAATTATAAAAGTTCCGCATTCGCAGTCGATTTATGAATTTAGTGTGCACGATCGTAACTTGAAGTAATACAGCTTCGGATAGCCACTGATATCTATTCATTGATATGTGGTGGAGTACGGTAGCGCTTGATTACGGTATTCACCTTGCAGGGGGTCCGTCGACCTCTTCTCGGCATGTTCTCTCCGACTCTGCGAGTGAAGAGGAGAAGAAGAAATACGTGGAGAAACAGGTGAGTAAACGATTATCATAGTGAAAATGCCATCCTTATTCTGGTTTTGGAGGACATCCAAGTACATTTTCAATATCAATTTATGATCTGTCACTGAAAAATATCGTATTTTGTTGTCTAAATTCCTTGTACGTGTTCTCACAATATCTGCAAGTAAACCAGTCATGAACGGTAAATGAATGAATTATCATTAAATCATTAAATGATTATCATTAAATGACTTCAGATCGAGTTGATCGTCTCTCAAGCGAAGCTCAATCCCGGCAGCAGACGAATGCTGGAGAAGGCCGTGAAACTGTGCGTTTATTTTGACTGATTTATTTATTTTAAAGGTTTATTTTTTTGGAAATGAGAGAAAAGTGCAACCAGTTATAGCGGAGTTTCACTGGTAGTTCAAGTACTCTTGTGAATGGCTGTTCTAGTCTTTTGTCAACAGCTCGCGAAAAATACAAAAAAATTCCAACTATCTCGCAGTACTAAAATGTATAGCTTTTTTCGAACTAGCCAAATTCCGACTTAGGAAATAACTTGAGAGAAGAGAGCGTGATTGAGATACTTATTCCCCCCCTCATCTCTTTCAGCGTTGTTTGTGAAGGCGTATCGATGGCATCTGTTGCTTTCCGAGTCGGCATTCCCTCCTCCACCATGTTCCCCTACGTCGTCAAGGTACGGTAGGCAAGGAGATTACAGTATTTAAAGTAAAAACGAAACTAAAAACCGGTAACATTCGGATGAAATATAGTTCCTATTCGGAACTTTGAGAGCATCGGCTTTTCATTAGGAGAGAATACGAGGGGAGGTAGCGAGTTCGCCTCCCCCTCCCTTTATTTTCCAATTAGAGTAGGAGGAGGCGTAACGGGCTCGCTACCTCCAGGAGGCTCCAGTCATATCACCGACCCTACTTTTCATCAATCATTTCTTCTCCTCTGTACTGCAAAAACTAAAAACACAATTTTCCCTCCCCTTCTCTCAAAATATGGTTCCTATTCGGAACTGTGGAGTTCGCGGAATTGAGATTGTTCAGTGTATCATTTCTTCTCCCCTGCAGGCTCGCACTCAGTTGGAAGGCATCGTGGAACCACCCCATGTGCAGACGAAGAAGAGGAGAATGAACGGGAAAAAAGGTTAGAGAATTATGCTTGCAAAAGTCGAGTAGATTAGGTGGTTTAGTAGGCCAGGATAGCTCGAACTGCACTTGAAAATGGTTAAATTTTAACTAATTAGTGGTGAAGAATTATGTTGATGGTTTAGCTAACAAAGCAGCGGAGATATTGCTTCGAGGCCTTCACAAACAGTATCGAACCTAGGCAGGAACATGAAACTTCCTGGAACAAAACAATATTTTCTCCGAAATTGGAAATAGCCTGGTCGCTTGATTTTTTCCTCCTGCCTCACCTAATGTGCTGATAATTGCACGCTAGAGATTAATGCTAACGATGAGATTCATAGGAATTAAAACGAAAAAAATGCTCTTTTCTCAGTGGAGTCTTCAGCCCCTGTGCTTGACTCGCCGGAAGGGAATGGGGAAATGAAGAAGGTGGAGGAGGCGACTGTCGATGAGATCTCCTACGTGGTTAATGAGGTGAGTGTTAAGAAGGTAAAGATAGAGGTGCATCATCGAGACTGGGCTCGCGGGAGAACACTGCTATGCCAATGGCATGTAAATAGCTCTGGCGAAGGTGGCCAAACTGAATCCGCCTAAAATGCCACTGAGACGGGAGATGGGGACAATTATCCATGCTCGATTTATTAGTCCATGTAAACACGCACTTTGGATATTTTAAAAAAATTTCATTATAAACGTCTACAATACTGACGTCCAGTGAACGACGAGTAGGTGATACATTGGGGAAGCTAGAAATCAGGCGGGTCCCGGTACTCTGACTGGTCAGAATGTGCTGAGAAATATGAGAGGTGCTTTACACTTTGCGTACTCTAGCCGACCATGCAGAGCGAGAGAACATGCAAAATGGAGAGAGTCATACTCAATTCGACAGTAGAGAGGATTATGCACTACCATTGAAACGATGTTAATTTTTAGCTTTTTTCCCCAGACGTGGTAACCTAAGTGTAGTTATGCACTCCCGATCGCTTATTAGTAAAGTCCGCAACTCCGAATCTGCTAGGCCAATGTGAATTAGTTATTTCGGATTTGTTACTTCTTTAAAAGTATTAAAATAAAAGGAAGGAGTGCATTTTTTGGGATGATCGATAACCTCAATTAAGTATCGCGAGACTTATGTCGTACGTGATTTATAAATACCGTAGTGAGGCATAACGAGGGAAACTGTGTATACGAAACGAAGAATGGTAAACGTCGCTCCATCTGTAGTCTATTCCAGGTGCTCACGCTTAACAACGTGGACAAGAAGCGACGAGAGAAGATCTACGAGATATTGGGTACGGTAGTCCAATTTATTGATTGTTATTTGGTGATGATTACGGTAGCCGTATACATAATATCGATTTGAAATGTCGAACGACACGGTATAACGATTATATCTGCCGCTTTGGTATTGTAACTATTATGCAATTGTGAGGGGGAGAAATCTCACAATTAGATGTGAAAGAAGGCGGAGCGAGGCTAAAATATCGATCGATTTCAGTGGATGTTCTCACGGGTACGAGTGCTCCTCTCGAAGCATGCAAGAAGCGGCATGCACACCGTAAGTTTTTGAGCTTTCAAAACTCTTTTTTTTACGTTTCACAACTCCTGTTTATTTAATGAAACTCGTGTTCTCCGATTCTGATATCATTCCGGTTGTTTAAAATATATTTATCAATGCTATTCAGCCGTTGTACTAAATGGAGTTCCTAGTAAAATATGATAGTGTGAAAAAAGAGAGAGGGACCCATCGTATTCCATACTCTCGCTGTAGTATGAACTTCATCTATTACCACGTCAAAATTTAAAATCTTTCCCGCCCGTGGTTTTCTGTTTCATAAGTTAGATTTAGTGATGGATGTATCAATTCAAACGATTTTTTACGGATATACCGCCTGCAAAAAAACTAATTGAGTTCCCGATGACTGTTGATATCGTCCTTGCCATATGTAGAGATCCTCAATTAGTATGTTTCCTCTTTTTCAGTCTCGTCCGTCGCTTCCTACCTGGCAAGGGCACGGGGAAGACTCGGGGCGAGATTGCCGAAGCAAAAAGAGGATGTGAGTGGGGCCAGAAGGATGGAGGTTAAACTCTATCCGTGCTGAGTTCTCTCTCGTTCTGTTTGATCAGTGAGAGGTAGTTTGTAATGGAGAGATTACGGTATAAGATATCGAGGCTAGTAGAGATGTCATATGATCATTTTATTTTAAATTGTTATCATTGATCAGCTTATTCTCCAATGGTGATAATCTGTCTCGGGAAAGGAGAAGGGAGACGATTGGGTCGAACGGTGGAAACAGTTGGCATTGTGCCAGGAGTAATTTTGAAAATCTTTTCAGCCGCAGCCACAAGTGGAGAAGGAGGCGTACCCGTACGAGAAGGGAACCGTCGTCTTGGCAGGACGTGAGTTACGAATATCGTATACTGGGAAAATTGTATTTTGTGATTGTGTATTATAACTTTGATTCAGTATTTGTTTCCAGTCTATTGTGTATCCATTGCCCTAGTTCCATTTTTACCTCGCATGTAGTAATTGTGAAACACGACACTCGACAGTTCAATTTCTCCTTGTAACTATACCGTTCCATACCTTTGTGCAGGAATAGTTCTCTATATTTCAGGGTATGCATATTATAAGAACACAATCAATTGGTTTTGATGAAAATTATTTTAAAAATTTAAATATAAAAGTATAAATGTTTGCAGAGCGATTGCCGCAGAGCATGAACGAGATCTGCTTGATGATAACTAGAGGTTTGTTTCTTTGTTGTTGTTGTTGTTGTTTTGACATTTTCGATGCAACCAAAACATCAACACTCTTTCCTCAGGCGAACTCTCGCACATCGTGGCGCAGCCCTACGAGGGAACTCGAGCGGAGCTGAAGAGGAAGGTTCAGGATGTGAGATAGTTTCCTCCTATTATTACCATTCATTTGGGAAAAAGAGGCTCAGGGGCAGAAAAAATGTACACACAATATAATCTTTTGCTGGGTAGACGACTAGTGCGAAACGTGAAGAGAGGTGATTGGTGTCAATTCATGCTTCATCAATCTGGAAAGTGAGAGCTGTGTTTCACAATGTGTATGTATGCCAACGTGGTTTTGCTGGGCAATATTTTACGGGAAAAAACGGGAAACAAAAATGACTTTCAACTGCAGGTGATCTCCCGGTTCCGGGACATGTCGCAGCACCGGGTGGTGCCTGATGCAGTGCTGAGGATGCTCGTGGACCACGTGCCCGTCAATGAGGTACTCGTATGTAAACTGCTGTCTATGTGCCTTATCCGGGCCGAAGGAGCCCATGAGACACTGTGCTAGTACTATGCTCTCTACAGGGCTTGTGTGCCTTGAAATGGAGTACCTTTACCTGTACCTCTGTGACTGATGGTAGCACTACGCTAACACCAGCTACAGTACGCGTGTCGTACCGTCTCACTCTCTCAATATCCGGTGCTAATATCCGGTATAATAATATAATAATATAATATCCGGTGCTATTTCGTTCAATCTAATCTGCGAGAGAGCATGGAAACGGAAGAGAGACAGACCAATTACCGATTGGTTCAGGCAGCGGATGAATTCGACATCGCGCCAGTCACAGTCGGAGGATACACGAAACTGATGAGGATGCTCATCGATGTTAATGATCTCACGGTGAGGAACACATTTCGAAATTAGTCTTGGCACAATGCCAGCTATTCGTCACTAAATCGGAAATAGTGAGAATTAGTCAACCATAAATGTCTCGGTATTTGTTATTTAGAGACGTATTGTGGAATCGCGGAGTTTGGGTGTAATATATTGGGTAATATTCAGAGTACCAGAATGTTAATGGCATAATTTGAGATAGTGGAGGAAGATGGTACGAAGCGGGTGATCCCTCCACGTCAACGATACGAGAGAGGAAAGGGTGGAGTGAGAAAGAAGAAGAAGCTGATGGAGGTGGAGGTTAGTGATGCAAATTGTTGCGTGCTCTCCTCGTTTCACACGCTCTCTCGCTCTGTCTGACCTGCGAGAGAGCACACGAAATGAGGAGGGCGCACGCCACTTTGACAGTACTAGTGGGCTTGGTCAATCTTTCACTCGTCCCATAACCACCAAAGGATCTTTCAAATGGTTTTGATTTTGAGCGATACGTTATCTCACTTTTCAGAGTTCGGGTGACAATGAGGACACGGAGGAAGAGGAAGAATTTCAATGACTGGAAGGAGGAGTAGTAGCTCATGAATTGTGTTAACATACAATACAATACAATATTTATCTGTTATCGCTTTCTGGGCGCAGATCAAGATGTGGGGTCAGAAAAGGTCGTTCTTCTCATTTCAATATGCGGTGTGCTTGCGAGAGGATGTTGGATTGCATTGCATAGATAGGTCGGTGCATAGATAGGTTGGACTCACTATAGGTCGTAAACGAAGCCTTGCGTGTTCTAGAATCTTCTCTGCACGAATCCGCCAGACTCGATGATCAATCTTTCAACGAGATGATCGAGTCGAGATTCTGAAGGACCAAACATCTTAGTAGGTCATACCCATCACACGGTGACCACTCCGGCTTGGATGGGGATTCTCTTTTCTTGATGAGTCGAGGGCGGAAGCGAGGGGTATTAGGGGAAACCAATCCAAATCAGAGAGAAAAGGGAGAGGGACCGCTCGCGACGACTAACAAGGAATGGAATGTGGAATGGAATGTGGAATGTGCTAACATTACCATGCATAAATAATTTTCTACGTGTCCATAGTATCCATGAGCATTAAAGATCCCGTTTTTGTGGACCGGAATATACACAGAAGGGAGAATGAACACAGTCATCATGAAAAGATTTTTTATTCGTTCAGGATTCCTGAATGATTTCCTCAGTTTGAGAGAAGATGCGTTCGTCGTTACATTATTGGCTGTCATTATGATAGATCATTATTAGACCATCTTATCAATGCGCCTACTCATTGGGGACGGGGAATTGGTCGGTCGATTGCATCCGTAGTTTTAAAACGTGTTATATGTTATATTTTTGTACCTGAGTCGAAAGTACTGGGATTTGGTACACAACTGGGGCTGTGCACAAATTTTATGATCTCTTCATTTCGCATACTCTCTCGCCGGTCAGACAGTGCGAGAACCAGCGTAGTTGAACGATGATTGAAAGCAAGCAAAACATTTTCCAAAATATATGCGCCCGCGCAAAATATAACCCTGGTCGGCGATTGCGCTCTAGAAAATCAATCGAAAAGCATGAACCTGAATATCTTACCTCCACATTTGCAAGTTCCTTCACCCGAATTTTACCTGAATTTTCTGAAATTATTTTCCTCGCTTTGAATTTTCTAGATCCATTTTTTCTCAATTAAAAAAGTCTTATCACCATTGCCTTGCCAAGAAAAGCCATGAAAATAGGTTAACTCCGGTTTCACGGCATTTCACAGTCCGAATTGCAGGTTGACGAAACGACTTACAGACCCCCCAAACGCTCCCGCCGACATTTGTCTACACCACCGACGGAAAAAAATAAATGCTACCGTATCCATTCACATCGCGCAAGGGATGTCGGCATAGGACCAAAATCAATCAATATTTTCAATCGATAGCAGTGTTTCTGCAATGACATTTTTCCGGCTCCGGTCTTGTGTGTGGCGGCCAGGTGCACGCGCCATGCCGCAACTTGGCGGTGGTTTAGTGGGCGGAGTCTTGGTTTTCTCCGGTTATTCAGCGCAGGAAGCGCGCCACTTTTGCGAAGCGGCGCGGCCACGCACTCCTTGTTTTCACACTATTTCTCTCTGAGTATCCAGGACGATAGAGTATGTGAAACGAAGAGTGCATGGCCGCGCCGCTTCGCAAAAGTGGCGCGCTTCCTAAGCTAAAAACCGTAATTGTGTGTAGGAAAAAAGCCGTGGATTTGAAAATACGAATGCAAGGAATTAAATTAGTTCACGATCGAGTACTGTAAGAAATCGTCAAAACTTTTTTTTATTTTCCGGCTTCCGAATACGGCTCTGCTCTTTGAATTCGTATTTTTCATGTTGCCGACCTTTCGATTCGCAATCGCGTTATTTTTGTTGAATTTAGCTCTCATTCAGCTGCGAAGAGTGAGGACGTTGACAGGTGGTCCTGTGTTGCTGATGCTGCATGCCAGGAGAAGAATACGAAAGGAATGAAGGTAACGGAACATAATTTCGCCATATTTACCTTGTTTTCTTGCCGTTTTAAACATTTTTTGGGATATTATACTTCATATTATTCTGAACACTTGGCTATTACCTCCCATCGTCAGGCCTCTCGCTTTCTCCACCGACTGCAGCCTCAATTCGCCGGTTGATGACTGCACTGGATGAGTCGAGGAGGGCGGGTAAGCCCTCCTAGTTTATTTTGTAAATATTCAGTGAATCAATGAACGGTGTTGTTATCGAAAGTGTGCCGACATATTTGGAGAGCTTCTACGTCATTTTTTTCTCAAATTGAACAAGGCGGACACTCGATAGCTTATTATGAGTTGCAAATACATGGCCGAGGTTGGAAAGTAACGGGGCAACATTTATGGCTAATTATCAAGATGTTATAGCCGCAGTAACAACAATATTCTTCAGATGGCCGTCTCTGTTCGTCTTCGTTGAATGATCATCGTACTTCGATGATGGACACTCAACAATGGACTCGTCGAGAACAGAAGGAGGAACTCGTGAGTGTATAGAGGGTCTCTGTATCACATACTATCTCGCGTTCTATGCGGAGGGAGAGTGGTTGGAGGAGTGAGTGAGAGAAGTGTTACTAACAAGGAAAGGCCGCGAGGGTAAGGTGGAGTTTTTGGATGAGACATAGCGGGATAATTTCTCTGGCTATGTTCCGAAATTCCACTACCACCTAGCCGTCCACAGCTGTCCTCAGCAGATATGGAAAACGTAGAAGTTCTTAGAAGTTGATCCTCATTCGATCCCGCTATGTCTCATCCAAAAACTCCACTTTACCCTCGCGGCCTTTCCTTGTAAGTGCGCCGACGGTAGTGGAGCTATGAGAGCACATGACGACGAGGATGTGTAATGATATCTATGTGGTTATTGGAAATAAATATTCGAAATGCTCAATAAATTTGAATTCGAACGTTAGTTTTCTATGTGTTTCCTGATGAGATGAGGTATCTAAAATACATTGATGCGATAATATGCAGTCGTTAGAGTGGACATTGTGTTCAAAGTTAACTATTTTCTTTGATGTAATTTAAAATTGTAATTTCATTTTCATTTATGAAAGTCCCGACAAAATGCAGCATGTCGCCTTGCAGTTTCATGTAGCAATGCGTTTCCATAACTTATTCCCACTGGGATGAATAATGATCGCCTCCCTCTATTATCTAAAATAGCTAAATGTTTCTCAGGAGACTCATTTCATGGCGTACTGCATCTGCTGGCGATGTCCTTCCTCCACTCAAAACTGCCGCCATTCCAGCTGAGCGAGGTTTGTCGAGAGGAGGGGAATGGGAATAAGGTTACGTTAGGAACATGCAACTAGTGTAAGAGGATCGGAGTACAGTAGGAGTAGGATAGGATATGTGGATACGGTAATGTTGTTGGGAGCTAAATATCTTTCTCAGGCGCTCTTCTCTATCTCGTGAACGACTCTGATTTCCTGGAGGGATAAGGATTACAGAGGAAGTACGGCCACTCATTGCCACTGGTGATGGAGGAGAACGAGAAGAGAGGTGAGAGGAGAGGAAATGGGAGAATCGTACGTTAGGATAGCGGCATAGGAATTGGTGTTGTATACGAGATGAAGAATCATTGTACGAGATATGCAACCTTTATTACTGACAGCTGTTTCGTCGCTACTAGTAGAAGATGCGAAACGAGGAAGTACGAGGTGGTGAAAATGATGATTTTGAATTGAAATTGCAATCTAGGGTATGATTGACCCTGCATTGCTTATGTTTACATTAATAGAAGATGAATAGCATGCGGGATACAGGGATGATGCAAAAGGCATCAAGTTCTTGTTAAAGTTTATTTTCATATTGGGAAAAAGATCGAGCCGCAAAAATCTCGTTGCTCGCTCGAAAGCGTTTTAGCCATCGAGAGTGCGCGGCACGTAACGCATTGCGCTGGTTATCCGAAAAAGTTCGGAAATCGGATATCCGTTAATTGTGTTTGCCGCGCTAGTTCACATACTCTAGATTGTAGTTTCTGTTACCACTATGTTAACTCAGGTTTCTTGCTGTTTTGATAAATATGCTCTCACCTTACAGTAGTCCTTCCACCTACAGTATCCCCAAGTTGTCGATCGTCTCTCGAGATGGTCACTGCTCCCTCCTCTCTCACGCCCGGCGCGCTGCCGATTTCGGCGAGAGAGCGAATGGCGCTTACGGTAAAAATATCGTAACCCCAATACAGTAATATCATTCCCGGATGGCATATTGTAACATTATTCAACCCGTCTGCTCTAGTAATCAATTGGTACTGCTTACAAGACAGTGAGGTTGTACCAATTATCCTTATTCGCAGTATAGAGACCATAATTAACCCCGTTCTGCATACAGTGAAAATACCGTGTTCAGGGCAACGAGATCGTCGCTTCGATCGCAGCGTACGAAAATGGAAAAGACGTCAATCTGAACTGACTCAAGTGCGATGTATGTTGGAGAGAAACACTGCCGCCATTTCAACTGAGACAGTCTGAGAGAGATGGTTAGGGGAGGGCATGGGGTGGATGGAGAGAGGAGATATCAGATGAGGATTACGGTAGTAACGGGTAATTTTATGTGAGAAGATGGAGTGCAATAGGATTAGTATGGGAGGAATGGGTACTGTATTATTGAATGAGTTGAGATTCTATTTTCTCCTTACTCAGGCACTCCCCTCGATATCGTGAACGACTCTGATTTCCTGGAGGGACTACAGAAAAGGATTACAGAAAAAGTACGCCCACTCACTGCCACTGGTGATTGATGAGAATGAGAAGAGAGGTGAGAGGAGAGGAAAGGGGAGTGGGGGGGGGGGGGTACGGTAAAGATACGGTGGATGAATAGTGCTGTATGAGATAAGAATTTTTTGTACAACAACTGCCTGCCGTAGTATTGGCTTGCGTCGCTTTCGCCGTGACTAGTAGAATATGAGAACAGGATAAATCACTAAATTACCTGCACCGATTTTGAGAATTTTGGTTGTTATTTCCACTGCCGTGTCATAATTAGCGTTCTCTTCTTCTGAAGTGAACGTTATTTTAGAAGGTGTTAAATCGCGAAATCACCAGTTGAAAGTGGAAAATGAAGAAAACATTTTTCAAACTGCGTCGATCCGTGGTGAAGATGCTGGTGATCTCGATGCGCATTTACTTCATCTGCTATACTCTCGTCCAGAGTGCGTAAAGGGAGATCAAAGATCAACTTGCATTTTCACTACAGCAAAAGTGCGATTTTCTACGCTCTTTTATGTTTCACCTAACCCATAAGAGATCATGCAGAATGAAGCATGCAATAGTGCCGATTAGTGATGCAAAATGGGCGCGCTCTCCTCGTTTCACACACTCTCTCGCTCTGTCTGACCGGTGAGAAAGCGTGTGAAATGAGGAGAGCGCACGCCGATTTGGCAGCACTAGTGCCGATGGAATTTAGCAACAAAAGGATAATGTCTTGAGAGAGTAACAGTATTGAGTTGGATTATTATAGAACTAACTGTGGCTATCTGTTTATTGCTATCAGAAAGCGATTGAGCCCAACAGTCCTTCACATCACTGCGCACTCTCTTGTTTCACCAAATCACCGTTAGGGTTCTCGGAAAGCCATGGCTGCCTACATCAAAAATCGCTGGTCAACATCGGTCAACACAAGCGATTTTCCTGAGGCCAGCGATGGCATTGAGTAACAGAGCAAACTGAATGAGAAATCTGCGTAATATTTCTTTGCGCACGCCCCAGCTTGCTAGAGCGTTATTTGTTATCGTCATTTACGGTAATATCGATTATTTATTGTCTTTGGGTTATGGTAGCTTTCGCTGATCACAAAATTACTTTTCCTGCAGCTCGGAGGCGAACCCGAACGTGTACATCATGTGCTG
Source organism: Pristionchus mayeri (assembly GCA_036245805.1). Taxonomy (NCBI): domain Eukaryota; kingdom Metazoa; phylum Nematoda; class Chromadorea; order Rhabditida; family Neodiplogasteridae; genus Pristionchus; species Pristionchus mayeri. Next base: position 38,773,291 of record BTRK01000003.1, read on the forward strand.
CCACCACTTTCACCAGCGATTCGTCTCCATGGTAAGGTGGTTTTGGGCTACGGTAGAACTACAGCATGGTGTTACTATGGTAGGTCATGAGTGCCGGTGATTGAGATATGCTAAACTTATTTAATATCTGGGGATACTGTGGCCAGATAGATGACAAGAATAATTGACATATCCTTTGGCATTAATATAAGCCCTCTAATACGCTCTATAAAAGCAATGACGCGCACTTGCACACAAATTTTGAAGTTGATGTTTTGAATGGCATTAGGGCCTAGAGAACACTTCCAATGTAATTTCTCCGTTTTGGTTCGTAGATTTTGAATATTTTTATGTACGAAGGACTAGGTGATTTTGTGCTTCGGAAATTATTTATTGCCAGATAGGTGGAACACTTCCAATGTAATTTCTCCGTTTTGGTTCGTAGATTTTGAATATTTTTTTTAAGTACGAAGGACTAGGTGATTTTGTGCTTCGGAAATTATTTATTGCCAGATAGGTGGAACACTTCCAATGTAATTTCTCCGTTTTGGTTCATACATTTTGAATATTTTTTTGTACGAACGACTAGGTGATTTCGTGCTTCGGCAATTATTTATAACCAAATGGGTAGAACACTTCCAATGTAATTTCTCCGTTTTGGTTCGTACATTTTGAATATTTTTTGTATGCAAACGACTACGAATTTTGAAGTTGACCTTGTGAACGCCATTAGGAATTAGAGGATTCACGCTTCACTTGTATATGATATACAGTAATCACTGGGTGAAACAATTTTGAGCCGTCAAGATTTCTCAACAAGATTCAACAAAAAAAATTTAAATTTAAAAATTTCATATTAATGCTGTCCGCATGCAATAAGCCTGCCCTTGGTGTAGTGCTGTGAGAAGATACGAGAGATAAAAAAGTAGTAACAAGAGCTGCGCGCAAATGTGATCTTGTCGATTTATGTTATTTTATCTGACAAACCGCTCGATTATTGTAATCGCATAATTAATACAGTATTGTGGATAGGCAATAACAAGAGTCGGCGTGGTTCGGTTCATTGTATCTCATTTTTGCTGACTCCGGAGGGATTCATAAATTAAAAAAAGGAAAGCCCTTTTAAAAAAGCCTAATCACTGTGCCATCAAGTAAAGTGCAGTAACGAAAATCCGCCTGAATTCCGTTTTCTTTCACTTTAACTCCTTTTTTTGTCTGAAAAGACATTGTTTGGATTGGAGACCCACAGACATTTTTATGATCTGTCTCTCTCCAATCCGTACGATCTCTCGCATGTCAGACAGAGAGAGAGAATGTGGAATTTGGAGAGAGGCAGACAATAATATATTACAGATCACACTCACGATTTACTGCTGCGCGGGCTCGCCCGAGAAGTACCAGACCGTGATCGCCGATGCGGAAAAGGTGAGATTATCTCTTGATTATCGGTTGGTAGATCACCTTACAGTACTCTCACCTGTCAAAGTTACAGTCCGAGTCCAAGTTCCTCATCTCTCCGTTTGATTTCTTACTCGTCTTCTAATTGATTTATTTCTCTCCTCCACCTCTCATGCTCTTATACAAAATCGTATTTTATTTACGTTTCCTTCGGCAGGTAGATCAACGAGGAAAATCGATAATTAACTGTTTTCCGGGCTACTGTACTAATATATTGAATCAATGCCTGTTCAGTACACAATTTCTTTCTTTGTATTCTATTTCTGTATGCAATTGAATGTCTGAATGTGTGGAATGGATAATAAGGGAATCCCATGAAGCGTCCCTGTTGCAGATCGAAGTCCACGTCTCTCTTCTGTAAGCGACGGCTCGCGTCGGGCAGCGCGCACGCGGATACGTTGCGGTCGGTGCTGTCGCAGCTGCGACCGCTGCAGCAGCCGGCGGAGCAGCATCCACCAACAGCCCACCGAAGCTGCTGCGCCCGTGGACACGGTGGAGGTACTGTTATATTGGAATGGGTCACCGGCTTGGCCCCCATGCACGATTAGGCACTCTTCGTAACTCCCCAGAGCCTAACTGACTCGAGAAACTTGGAGGCTAACCGCTAGCAAAATCGTCCACAACGCAAGTTTTAGACAGCAATTCCCCAATCTGAGATAGGCTTCCGCCGACCCAATGAAATGCTGCCCGCAACAAGCGAGGTAAACGACTTCAGCAGGCTACTACCTGACGCAGGTTCTCGGATCACGAGTTCCCACGATTTCGTCAACGGAGAAGGTTCACTTAACTCCGGCACAGAGAAGGTTCACTTCACTCTGTGACTGACTCGAAGACAAGGCAAGGAAAGACAAAAGGAAAGGAAAGAGAAGACACAAGATTGGAATGGAAGCGAAAGGAACAAGACGACTGCCGACGACGATAAACGGAAAGGAAAACTTCCCTACTCCGCTCTCACGCACTCTTGCAAGCTCACGTAATGCGATGGTATTGAATTGTAATAATTATTATTGCAGAAACACAAAACAACAAAACAACCGGCGGCAATTCGGTAAGAGAACTCTAAGAGAAAAAGAAATTACGAAACGCCACACGTAGAGGTGAACTGAGTATCGGCATCAGCCCTACGCGGAAGTTCAAATACCTACAGTAACCTAATCGGATACTGGTTTTATATAATTAAATATTTAAATATTGAATTAACGATTATTATTTAAATAAACATTCACAGAATTGGGGAGAATTATGATTAATAATGATCTAGGAGTGAGGGATCCCCTTAACAAATTTATTAAAAAATATTTTTATTTAATTGTAAATATTGAAATATTAGTCAAAAAGGGAAGTGGTAGGAATCAGAGGGAGATCGAATTTTAAGTTTATTTGGCAATCTGTCAGTTCCAGAAAGTATAAATCGTTTGTTCGTTTTATCCGTCGTTACAAAGAAAATAAAAAATCCGAGGAAGCAATGAAGAGAGGGAACTGTGCATAAATAGTATAAAAAAAATCCGAAATTAGAATTCTGCATTGCGTTTCGTTGAATAATCGTTCTTTACTGGGATCCAGTAGAAATAAATTAATTGAATAAATATTTTATTGTGGCCAGTATTAAAAAATTCGGAATAATAAAATATATAATTTTACGGGTTTCGTAGGTGCTTATTCGGTGAGTATTAGGGATTGTGCAATACCATAGAGAAGCAAGCCCAATATTAATCTCTATAAAACGCTTTGATTTAGTCTGTGATGACATGTATCGGTATTTTTTCAAATATATGTACAATATTCACAAATACAGGGTGCAACAGTGAATGTTTCGAGGTAGATTAATGGTATCGTTGAATAAAAAAGTGTGTATGGATAACAGTGTATCTAAACAGCGATATCGGCACAACGACTCCTCCACTATTCTATTGATATTCTTCTTGACTCGTCCTCCGGCCTGTCCTGCCATGGTTTCTGCATTTGCCTGCTGAACACTCCTTTTTATAAATATGATCTTTCCGAGAACCTCCGTTTAAGTAGCTGGAAGCTAGCTGTTGCTAGGAGGAGTTAGATATTATTCATCTAATCGAGAATACATTGCTATGTATAATGGAAATGAATCGCACCTACCCTTTGTATTTGTGATCTTTCACAATATATCACAGGTGAAGGTGTGCGGGAACAATTTCCAACTTTTATTTTTTGTTTGGCTTTATACTATGGTGGTTGCTAGAGACAACTTCCCGAAAAATCTAGTTCAGAGGTCCCAGATCCGGCTTTTAGGAATTTTCCGGTCACACCCGGCTCTACCGTATTTCAGCTCCAGGTTGTGCTACAGACGTGGGATTGGGCTCAAAATGAGCAGAAAAATGAGATGAACAACTTTTCTGTTAAGTGCAAAGCTGTGGGACTGCAAGTTCAGAAATTATGAACGAAAAACTGAAATTTCCAGTATAAATAAAATCATACCACCTGGGCTAGTGACAAACAAAGTGAATTTTATTGCAGATAATGTAAGTTTAACTTCATACGTATATAGGAAAAATAGTAATTGGAAATTTTAGGGGGACTTTTTTCGCAATTTTGCTCCGAATGTCGAAGGAATGAGGTGCCAAGTTTTGAAAAGTTCTCATCTCGCTTATTTATCAATCCAATTGATCAATTCAATCAATTTATAACATTTCCCTATTAAAGATGTTAGATGTCGTTGAAAGAGCATGAATTTTCAGCACTTCAAAAAATCGATTTCCCACCCGCCTAAAATGCCAAGTTCGTGAGCATTCATCTCAGAATTTACCCAGCTCTGAAATTGAACTCGGAGTGCAATCAACAGTAGTGACTGACATGAGTACATTATGCCATTGTGGGCTCTCCAGTCGGTTCCATTCCCTTTATTCATATGTTCGAACTTGCAATATCGCGATGGTCGTAGTTCAACAAAAATATATTTTGACTAAATTTTAAAGTGTGCTCGTTATTTTCGATCACTAAAAATCATTTTCAGAGTATATTAGGTGAAATATGGTATAATTGAGGCCATTTTCAAGATTGTTCAAAAATTCAAAATTCAAAAAGTGCAAAAATTTCATTTTTATACACGCATGATATTGAAATTGTCAATGTTTTCTATCTCAACTGCTTTCAAAATGATTTTTAGTGATCGAAAATATCGAGCACACTTTAAAATTTAGTCAAAATATATTTTTGTTGAACTACGACCATCGCGATATTGTAAGTTCGAGCATATGATTAAAGGGAATGGAACCGACTGGAGAGCCCACAATGGTATAATGTACTCATGTCAGTCACTACTGTTGATTGCACTTCGAGTTCAATTTCAGAGTTGGGTAAATCCTGAGATGAATGCTCACGAAAGGCATTTTAGGCGGGTCGGAAATCGAAAAAAAATGAATGCTCACGAAAGGCATTTTAGGCGGGTCGGAAATCGATTTTTTTGAAGTGCTGAAAATTCATGCTCTTTCAACGTCATCTAACTTCTTTGATAGGGAAATGTTATAAATTGATTGAACCGATCGATTGAAACGATAAATCTGCGAGATGAGAATTTTTCAAAACTTGACACCTCATTCCTTCGACCTTCGGAGCAAAATTGCGAAAAAAGTCCCCCCCTAAAATTTCCAATTACTATTTTTCCTATATGCCTATGAAGTTAAACTTCCATAATCTGCAAGAAAATTCACTTTGTTTGTCACTCACCGAGGTGGTATGATTTTATTTATACTGGCAATTTCAATTTTTTGTTCATAGTTTCTGAACTTGCAGTCCCACAACTTTGCACTTAACGGAAAAGTTGTTCATCTCATTTTTCTGCTCATTTTGAGCCCAATCCCACGTCTGTAGCACAACCTGGAGCTGAAATACGGTAGAGCCGGGTGTGACCGGAAAATTCCTAAAAGCCGGATCTGGGACCTCTGAACTAGATTTTTCGGGAAGTTGTCTCTAGTGTATGCTACCACCATGGTATAAAGCCAAACAAAAAATAAAAGTTGGAAATTGTTCCCGGAGTGTGGTTTTTTCATCCGCTGACTCATGATACATGTGATATATTGATATTGCGAAAGGTCTTTGTTTTTTCGCCTGAACTACACCTCGTATTGTGTATGGATATTGAGTTATTAATATTATATTGAGTTCCGAGATATTTTCTAAAATTTGATATGAAAATAAAAATGTGAAGAAAAAGTTTAAATGAAATTATAAAATAGGTGATTTTTTGTTTCGGCAGGTATTTATTCCGAGATGTGTAGAGCACTTCAAATGAAATTTCTCCGTTTTGGGTCATTTATTTTGAATATTTGTGGTGTACATTTGAACAGGTGATTTCGTGCTTCGGCAAGTATTTATTCCGAGATGGGTAGGACATTTCCAAGGTAATTTCTCCGATTTTAGTTCATCCGTTCTTAATGTTTTTTGTGTACGAACGACTAGGTGATTTCGTGCTTCGATAAGTGTGTATTATGAGATGGATAGGACAATCCCAAAGATCGGGTAGCGTATTCCTATCATACATTTTAATATTAGTATGCCGTGGCTCCTACGTTTATTGTTCGTTTAGAATTTGGTGTTCTTCTTGACTTCGACTGCGATCGATCCAAACGAGGCACTGCATTTGCCTACTTTCCAGGCTTTGTTCTAAACATGTGTTCCTCCAAAAACGGAGGTACCAGTAACCGTTGATTGAGACATTTCGGTGCATCAATCGCATGGGACTAACAATATTAATTACAAGTAAACAAATATATGAAACATTCTCAAAATTTAAATTTCCATTTCACAATGCTGTAGTCTTGTATGTGTTGATATTTATTTTATTTCACAACTCGACTATGTTCAATATGTGTAGAGGTAGGGTAATGGTTTTTGTTGATAAGAAGATTACGCAGAAACAACATTGTAGCTTGTTACACGGCGATCCCGGCGGCGCCTCCCGCTGTTACATTGGCGCTAGTGACTCCGGCTCCGGCTTTGATCGATCCTCGAATTGGAACTGCATTTTCCTGCTGGATTCCGTGTTCTAAATATGCGAAACTCCATTTCTAGTAGGAAACTGCCAGATATTTCTGGTCAATTTTGCCATTTTAAATAACAATATCTTTCGGTAATGCATCGGAAATACAAAGCGGGCCTAGAGAGAGAGAGGGATCCCGACCCGTTAAGCGACTCGTACATGACAGCAATGGCGGCTGCCTGGATGCTGCACGAAGTGCCAGATGGAAGATTTGGTGAAGTAATGCGGTGAATAGAATTCAATTCTAGTCACCACCACCCCTTCTTACAACCCGGTTTGTATTGATCAGTTGAGTTGCGGGATAGTGTATAGATTGACGAGACCGTGGGTGGACTCAAGTGAACCTACAGGGCAACGCATAGCGAGTTCGATCAGTGAAGATGCTGCATTGAATGAACTAGCACCTGTGTAAGGGAGCGTGTAAGAGCTCCCTCCCCCCAAAGACCATAGCGCGAGCCACGAGAATGGGGGGGGGGGTATAGCTCAGTGGTTAGAGCACCCGTCACGTGATCGGAAGGTCGTTGGTTCGAATCCCCCTGCCCCCAAATGTCCCTTGAGAGATCCCCTGACATCCCACACCCGCTGTCACCAAGTACTTGCAAGTGAACTCGTGGCCATCGTATTCGCTACTCATTATTTTCTACGACCGATTGCGATTTGTCATCTTGAGTGAGGATCTTACTTGGAGATCGCTGCTTCCATTTGCACATTACCATTGCCGCCTGCATCAAAACCCAGACTGCAGCCTAGAGATCCGCCCAAAGCTGCTTGTCTGCCGCAGATGCTGGACCGGCTGCCGCACCTTCCAGGGCTCCGCCCACTTCGGCTGCTACAATTAAATATCATTGTTATAGTAATTTAGTAATTGGGAGAAATCTTACTCACCTCCAGTGAGTCCCGCCTTGCTCAGTAAAGGCGCCCCATCAGTCATCGATCCTCCTCTTTCCTGAAGTCCAATATATTACGGTAATGTATCGGGCATACCGAGCGTTCCGAGTGAGAGGGATCCCTATACGTTGAGCGACTCGGACATGACAGATGAGGCCGCTGCTTGGATTGCTGCATGAAGGGGCCTGAAATGAAGGATTGTGGAGAAATGGAGCGAATATAATTCAAAATTCCAATCCCGCCAAATTTTTTTACATATTATCGTGACGGGATGAGGAGCGAGAGAGTGTATAGATGGTAGGGAAGAGTCTTTGAGGACTCTAGGAATGAACCTACGGGACAACGGATGGCGAGTTCGACCACTGAAGAGGCTGAATCGGCTGAACCAGCACAAGCTGCCGCCAAGTACCTGCAATTGAACTCGTGGTCGTTGAATTCGTCACTCATTCTCTTCTGCGACAGGATGCGATTTTTCATCTAGAGCGATGACGCTCTCACTTGGTGATCGCATAATTTAGTAAGTGGTAGTGATCGTTTTCACCACCTCCAGTTAGTCCCGCTTTGCTCAGTACAGCCCCCCCCCCCCCATCAATCATCGATCCTCCTCTTCCCAGAAGTCCGTTCATGAAGGCTTGCGTGGCCGCATTGATGGCTCCTGACAGATGAGAATTGTTAAAACAACCTGGAATGTTGAGAGTTCCTGCCCAATTCCTGCCGTAAACATTTGTGAGATTACATGCAGCGCCCTTGCTGACATCCGCAGCGAAGTTGAAGTTGGGTCGAGCTTGCAGCCCAAGTGCGTACGATAGATCGCCTGAATTAAATTAGAGTTGGGTTTCTATTATCCGAGTGGAGATTGACCGTTGCTGCCGAAGTTACCACCGAAGAAAGGAGAGGCGGGAGAGAGTAAGGGTGAAGAGAGGAGGGAGAGAAGGAGATGTGCCTTGTCGAAGAGATTGGTGGATGTCATTGGAGGACGAACAATAGGTTATTATTCCAGTACGATTTGTATATTTGCACTGCGCTGTGTCCTGCTGGCATGGATGACTAAACGAGTGTGTGAGAGTCATCGGCGTTAAGAAGGTCGTGAGATCGAAGGATGACAAGGCTCAGGAGGGATAATTTGGGATGGCTTTTCAACGACAGTATAAAAGCAGTCTCATCGGCTTGCTCCGCGAGAGATAACACAGAATGGAGAGGAAAAATCTCCCCAAGCCTCGTGGGCATACCATGTTTGCTTTCATGCACTTTTATTGATAAAGTAGCGAGAGTCTGTCACAAGGGAGAGGGACCGAAATCAGAGACCATAACATCTCTCCGTGCGGACTCTACTATTTGTGCCACTTGGATGCGGAATCTGAATAATAAATGAGACATACTTGTATGTGGAATTATGCAACAGAGATGAATCAGTAGAATTTCAAACAATTCGCTCACTGAAAATGCAATACCTTATTGTCTTCATTATATCTACTCTAGAAAATAACTAATGCAACATATCGAAGTCAGTTTATTCAATTTTTTTCTTGATTATCTTCACTCATTAAGTGAAACAACACAATTCCAGAGCTTTTATGATGCATGACATTTTAAGAGACCCTCCACCAGAGAACGTAACAACTGTACAGGGGTGCACGGATGACTAAAAATTCGATAATTCCCATACTTTTTTCTGAAGTGTGGGTCCCGAGTGTTGATTGACGGCCGCAATAACTTTGGCTGGGGGTCGATTTTGAAAAAGTTTCTGGTACCACCTATTTTTGGGGTCGAAAAAGTTAATATCGTAGAACGACCGGAGATGTAGGTTTCCTGGTGTATTTTTACAAAAAAAATGGGCACTTTTTGGGTATTTTAAAAACAAAGTCAGTTCTCGATATTTCGGGATTACGGTAGCGATATACGGTATCTGGGAGTGCTGTACTATCGATTGGGTACTGTACCTAGTCTTGAACTACCATTGACCTACCGATCGATTTTTGACCATGACCCCCTCTACGTCGTTTCGCACTGGGGGTCGCCGCCGGCGTGGGCAACTATGATGAAAACCGATGTTTTGACGCATACAAATATATGTTGTCAATTACTTTTCTTTGTGGCAACACAATACCTAGTAAGAAAGTACGTAAATTCCGAATTTAGGTAAGAAAGTACGTAGATTCCGAATTCATAGATATCTCACCGGTCCATGAGATATTTTTTTCGGAAACACTCGAAAAACTGCGAAAAAAAAGTTATCAAAAATCGCTTTTTATCTATATTTCGTTTTCTTCAAATGGTGTTGCTTAGAACATGAAAGTTGTTTAGCTCTTAGAGACGGTTCGTTCTGTTTTTTGATCGACTCTCTATCTAAAAAAGGAAAGGAATTATGACCTGTCAAACTTTTGGATTTTTCGAGAGCCGGCTTTTAGAATGTTTTGAATTTACGGCTCCACAACTTAAAACAAAAGTTCCTTATCCTTAGATACATCAATTCCGTTAATAGGTACCCGATTGAAGCAGTTTCATTTTTTTGTAAATCAAGGTCTCAATTTCCTACATTCTCTCAGAAGACCTCTGTTATGCTATACCGAGTAGGGCTATTCCGCGTTTGCGAGTGGCTTTTCCTGCCTCACTTCCTTTTTACTGGTTCCGGTACCGACACCTCTAGAAAGGCATTGCGATACCGCAAACACCGCTAACGACCGCCACGTTTTCCGACCTCGCACTCTCCCCTTGCTCTTCTCCTCCGCGCTCTCTCTAATTATGCCGGGCCAGAGAGAGGGCAGGAGGAGGGGAGAAAGAGGGGCGGAAATCGTAGCGGTTTTAGCTGTATTAGCGTGCCGCAATCCTCCCTCTCGCCAGTATTAGAGATTGCGACACCGATCCGTTTAGCAAACCCTAATAATGAATAAGCCAAATACCAGTGTCTTATTACCCGGTGCTTTGGTGACTCATGCATTCTTGAGATGAAGCTGGTTGAAACTTTCTGCCAATGAATGAGAAGAGTTGCTTCAGATGGCGGGGCCTGTCAAGTAACAGGAAATTTAATGTTGTCCTCTATATTTATGTTTCAATTGTATTTTACAGCATCGCGCGAGCAACGCGAGTGACTGGGTGTCTCATCTTAAGGCTCGCCATTCCACTGTACCCGCTCTGGTGAGGTTTCTGATTAGGATTGTTAGATTGATGAAACACCAATGAACCTGGTTTCCTTTGTTATTTCTCTATGTAATGAAATTTGTATGTTTTTTTTCTTTAATGACGGCCGACTTGATATACGCTTATCAACCTTCCGTAGGTGTGTCTTCATGTAAGTATTGAGATCAATGGCTTGGCACGCTGAGGAATACTCAATTCTCCCCTGCATGTCGTAAATAATTGTTCCTGCAGGCCGGTTACATCCTCCGCTGTGATTGTGGCCATGAATCGTATTCGGAAGGACACAGTTACGAGGTAAGGATGCTTTTAGTATGTTTGAAGTTATTGTTAACGATTCGATCATTTCTTATTTGAACCACTCGCACTGGTTAGTCGAAGCGCAAGACTACACGGAATTATGAGCCGCATTCCGAATTGTCAACCCTTTTTGTAGATCAATGTTCTGATTTTAATAGTTGAAAATTTATCTGAGCGATGAAATTTGAAATACGTTCCTTTCAGATCCCTATTGGATCTGCCACGATGTCGAAAGAGCCAAAGCAAGAACCGCTCGTACTTTTCCATTCGTAATCCTCAGAAAACGAAGTACTATTTAATTTTAGATAGCTGAGTGGCAAAAATGTTATTTAATTACAGGTCAATGATAATGCCTTCTAAGAGGAAGAGATGGCTAAAGATGGAGAGGTATGTTGTGTCGTATCTTGTGAGTCATAATCCATTTTCAGGCCCAATTTGATTTGGATTCATTTGAATATCAGTCTGAATTGGATCATCCCTCTCCCACTCTTTCTCTATATGATAGCTCTACTGTAAATACTAAATATTATTTATGGTTGTAGAGATTGATACAATTGTTTTACTTTTATCCTTTTCTTGTCTTGATCACGAATCATTGCCTTAGAGATGTCTGATTGCATTGTTTGAGGAAGATGCTTGCTTGATTGATGCTTGAGACTATAGGTAAGACAATGAAACAGAAGGCAGTTCAAACTGTAAAGGTTAGACTGTCACTGTCTTAGAATATCATTTATCTAAGTAAATCAATTATTAGTAATGTAGAGAAAGGTGTGTAAAATTTTCAAAGCATATAAGTCACCATTCTCAGATTTGTGACCTTACTTCACATTTTAATGGAAACAATTATTTTCAAATTTGATTTTCAGGATATTCCTAAGAAGATATCATAATCCTCCAATGGTCCGTCTTATTCAAAATCTGTGATGAAGGACATCAAACATTCAATGGAAAGTGATATGGAGAAGATTTAATTACAGTGTCTGGAATGCGAAGTCAGTTTATTCAATTTTAGATAATCTTTAATTAATCTCTTAATTAATCTTTAATTAATTTTAATTAATCTCTTAATTAATCTTTAATTAATTTTAATTAATCTCTGGCATACCTTAAAACAATAAATTGCAGTATCGATCGAGGTCAGTTAAAGTATGGGAGCAACATCTCAGATGCAAGCACTTTTATTACTCTGGTGAGGAACTCGTTGGCTATATTATACACTCCATTATGCTTGCATTATTTTGCCGTGTTCACTTTTCTGCAGGCGGGACGTATCCTTCGGTGCGACTGTGGACACGAATCATACTCGAGGGTGCACAGTAAGAAGGTAAGAATATATTTCAGACAACTCCTCAGTGTGTTATGTATGAGATGAATTCTGATTCGTAAATGTTACAGTATATACATTTTTATTTTTTTGTTCACCTATTTTAGAAGCCTGTTGACCTGATAGACATTTTATCTTGATTTGTTGTCGATTGAGGTATCAAAGACGCAGGGTGGATATGTTGACCATCTCAAGATCCATCATAACATGACACGGAGGGCGGTTTGTTGCTTGCAATCACCGTTCATACAGTATCGCCGAAAATTATTCGCCCACTTTGAATTTCTGTCATCGTTTTTCAATCAAGCGAGATATCGATCTGAAATTTTAACTGAAGATAGCAAATTTAATGGGGAATAAGGTGCTGTTATTGCAAACTTATGGAAATTGACCACGCTTGCGTAGTGATGACGCAATCGAAGTGGACTATTTCGAAAAATTGTATCTCTTTGGATAATTTTTCCACACCTGTCTAGCTTTAGGATCGTTGAGACCCATCCATGAACTGCCCAGAAACCAAATTTCAAGTTGCTGCGACATCGCACATTGCTGCTACAGCTGCTGCAAATTTGAGGCTGAAATGTCATAACTCAGCTTCTAGTGAAGCTAGAGACTCGTTCAAAACAGCAAAATGATCCTTATCATGTCCCCAAATGATCCTGAAAGTTTGAAATCGGTTGGTCATCATTTGGCCTCAAGGCACAAAAAAGTCACTTTTTCTACCTTGTTATTAATAATATTTTACTGGTTTTATTAATTTAATTATGTGAGATGTTGGAAATTGAATAAGATCATACGTGAAAAAAATGCCTAGCTTGCCTATTAATATGGTAAAAATACTTCTTTATGTCGCTCTGATTTGCGATGCTATTTCAGTTACTCAACTGAGATAGCATCTAATTCACAATTTAAGCGCCCGATCTGTGTAAATTTTCTTAGCTCTGATATCTGTCAGTTTTCATACAAACGGGATTACAAATTCAAACTCTGAATTCGTTGGAATTTTCGGCTCTAGGATCTAAATTAAATTATTTTGCAAGCACGTAGCGGTTTCGTCTTTCAGTTTGTATGTAATCATACTCATTGTGCTTCTTCTATCTCTATTTTGAGGACTGTAAGAGCTGACCAATCGATTGCAGATTACCGTTTCTCCCACCATCAATGTGTCTGCTGACATCTTCACATTCTCACTCAAGGGCATCAAGGTGGAAACGACTGTTGACAAGAAGAAGAAAAAGCATTTTTCACTGGTTATCGAGGTGGATCACACTGTGACCGGACTCGAGGAACCCAAGAAGATGTGAGTTTTTTTTTTAATTCTTTGAATGTTGAATATTTCTACCCAATACTATGCCAGATAAGGAAACTACATTCCATAATTTAGAAAACGTTTGCTGGTATTGAGAGTGTTCGAGATAGATCTGGTCGGATGAGTTTCTTCGTTGCAGCGAATTTCGTCGGAAGCTCGACCTTCCCGATAACGTCAATCTCGGCTCTCTTCGATCATCTATAGTCAATAATCGCTATCTGTCCATCGAGGGAGAGAAGAAGGTGCCGCACAAGAGATTCGTCCAAATCACTAGAGAGGATTGAGTGGACGTGATATTTATTCATTAAACACACTTGGGGAGCCGAGTATTGTCAATGCTTATTATACGTTTCTGATTGTTGTCAGATGAACATGTTTTTTTTTCTGGTTGTGATTTCACCATGGATAAATTTTAATTTATGAGATTGGAGAAGAGTAATTTGATCTGGTTGTGTTCCGGAACAAATATTTTTGTTAGGGGCAATCAGGGATTTCTTTTTTTGATTATATAATGGTAGAAGGTTAATAGAATAACATGAAATTGCTATGAGAGAATGAGAGGTGTATTTATTATAGCGAGCTTAACAACGATCAATCTAATTTTGAAATGATACTTGAATTTCAAATAAAAAATATAAAACTTATTATACACGCAGTTCCATTGTTATTTTATAGTGAGATTTGCATAGTTCAATGCAAACTAATTTTATAATTCTCTCACGTAAGGGTAGGGACCGCGGAGGCCCGTCCTTTCTGCCGTCCATCACTTTTTTAGTGGTGTAGCGTCTACCGTATTTTTGACCTAGTGTAGCGCCGTGCCATTCAGTTTTTTGTCAGTTTTTAATATCGATTTTTTGGCTTGTATAATTTTTTTGATAATTTTTTTGCTCTCGTATCGATAGTACAGCTTATTTTGCATTGATTTTCGACTGGTTCAACCTGCGCATGACAGACACGCCATTTCTACAGGGGTTCGTAAAATTTTCGTACACTTTCGAAAATTACAAATTTGCGTTTTTCTCGTATAATCGGCGTGTCCCCTCAAATCTGTTTATATATTTGAATAGAGCAACTCTTTCTAGACACTGGGTTAGCATAGATCATGCCCAATTTTTCTTCGTACGGGTTCTGTGAGTTTGCACTTTTCACGGTTTTTTTCCTTTTTTGTTTGGATTTTCGCGTGTCCCCTCTAAGTTTTTTATATATCTGAATAGAGAAACTCTTTCTAGACACTGTATAAGTATAGGTCATGTCCAATTTTTCTTCGTACGGGTTCTGCGATTGAATTTATGACATAGTTGACTACTTCGTCATAGATTAGATTATTCATCTGTTCACTTCTGATAAACATTATTTTCCGGCCAAAAATGAGTTCAGAAGCAAGCACCCGCTCTTTAAAGTAATAAAACATATAAATAAATAAGAACAAAGAATGTTGCGAAAGTCTGTGTAAAGATATGTCTTATGATGCGCTCCAACTCTAATTTGTATACGGTAGTCAAGTGGACCAAAGCGAAATTTTAAAGGTGTCGGTATTTGCTTAAATTGATTTATTTTTTTGGTATTTTCACTTCTAAACGTTTCGCCATGTCCGATAGCGTAGGTTCATACCGCGAAAGTACTTTTATGAAACTTTTTAAATATAACTGCCGCGGTCCCTACGTAAGGGTGAAGGATATTGAAATTTTACATATACAGCATTCCAATCTTTTTGGTTATTTCTGAAGAAGCTCAATGACGAGCCGCTTAAGATAAACCAAAATATGTACGAACATATGGTGGCTATTTAGCGCAAGCTATATTTCGACAATTTGTTTTAGCCTTTGCGTTCTGGACTATCAAAAATTTTACTATATGCAATATATGAAAATCCGGGTTCCACTGCGTGTTGCTAATCTAGTGTGTTTCAGATGGAATCAAAAGAAGAACAAGTCGATGCACCTTTAACGGACTTTGATCAGGTATTTATTTCACGGAGATGCAATTTGAAAGGTGTTTTTACAAATTCATCCTAAAATGTGTTGGGAATGAGGAATATTTACGAGCCAGCTATGTATTAAGAAATGGCATTTTGTCTTTTATATGTTACATTTTTAGTATTTTGAACATAGAAGTTAAAAGAGAACGTAGGTCAGTGTCCGATCATCCTCGAGTGATAGGAATGGATCTCTTGGTAGGGGATTTCTTTTGGGCCTCGATGGTAAAATGTCCTTCGCGCGATTGATAGGCATGGAGCGAATCCTCATTGATGTCGTCGGGAAGAGCAATAGTATGAGAAAAAGATCTGAAAATCTATAACTTATCTCATTGCCTTTAGGTGTGCATTAAAAGAAAAAGACTAACATCGTCTGGGATCCCAATTCGTCGAAAACTTCGCGTTCGCCCTTGATAGTCAGCTCGTTTCCATTGAGAGTCACCTTTATGGAATCCATGGAGTACCATGACAGGTTCGCCGAGACAGTGAATCTCTTGCAAGTATCATAAACCTGAAACTTCAAAATGCGACATTGCAAAAACAGTACGGTAACGAACCTTTCCGTGAGAAAATCCGATACTGACGTCACGCGGGATGAATGAGTGATTGACTCGGCCACCTCAAGGAGCAATGTTTTGCTTTCTAATATTTTCTATTATTTTTACTGCTGATCTAGGTCAAAATTGAAATTTAATTTCGCCGAAGCTCGATTACTGAATTACCTGTACATGTTATATTGCAGTGAATACGTTTATGCAAGCCCAAGCCTAAGCCTATACCTATACCTAAAACGTTGCCTAAAGCTTCACCTCTATATAGATATATTTTTCAGATATTTTTTCAAAGAGAAATGAGTATTTTTTATCATATATTACAGATAAACCTGTACCAAATTAATTGTATTTATTAACTAAAGGGGTGGGAACAGTAAACTTCGAATGTGTAGCAGTCTCAAAAGGGACGAACCACACTTGCACGAAAAGTGACGAACGAGGACGAGAGTGGAACCGTTGGCAACGTGCCCGGAAAGGCACATCCCGTCATAAAGATTACGTCTGCCTAGAAAGGAAGTACGATTGACGAAATGGAATGACTATTTTCAACTAAGCAGACGGGTGGCAATCTACTTGAATCTAACCATCGAAGATTAGGCGCTGATTGCAATAAGGGACTCCCTCCATTTCCTCGATCTTAATCTTGATGTTTCCGATGGTGTCAGAAGGCGCAACCTCCACAGCGAATTTCTTGCCAGTGAGCATTCTGATGAAAATCTGCATTCTGGAATACGCGTTGGTTACAAGCTAAACGTTTTTCAGAATTATTGGTGCATGTGCTTCGCTACAGGTCTGTATGCTCCTTTTTCGCTACATGTTATTTTTATTCCGTGGTTTCGAAGAAAAGGTTGGACAAAAATAATTGGGATGGTAAGGTTGACATCAGGTAATGAGAAAATGATGGGGGGACGTTGTTGAATGAGAGGGTGGAAAAAAATATAAGAAAAGAAAGTGAACAGAAGCTGTCTACTTGTAAACAGAGCAGTTATTTGAATGAGGGTGGAATTGTAAAGAGAACGAGGGGGCTGAGACCATGCCCCTATGGGGCGGAGTCTAGTTGTTCGTATGCGGTATCCCTTCTGGCAATGATTCCTTAAGACGACTAGAAACGATTCAAAATAGTTGTGATGCTTTCCGTAAATGACGCCATGAATTTTCGAAAATAATAGAAAATTTATATTGGCTTAACTTGTGAGATAGATATTTGACATACAAAATTATTCTCAATCATCACACAGCCACTATTTGTTTTTTCAAGAGAAGGAGAAGAGCAGATATTGATTTTTTAAATGGTATAAGCGAAAATTGAAGCAATCAAGCAAAAAATCATGCTATGCAAATCAAGTAACTATGTGAAATCATGCTTTAAAAACACTATTATTTGCTAGTAATTGAGCAATGTATACCGATTTGTTTGTGTTACCCGATAAGGATACAACTATAAAGGCGGTTCGATGCATATATATATATATTCATTATTGATGAGCAACTAATTCATCACCAGAACGGAATCTACCTTATCTGTGCATGTGGTCTCAAGTACGCAAATAAAAATACTATAAGAAGCACGACAGCAAGGTGGTTTTTCTGTGAATGTTGAAATTGTGAGACAGAAAATGTAGTTTATGTTCTTTATCCCTTTGATAATATATTTTGTGTAATGGACTTGCATTCACTTCACACAAATGAGACGCGGAGCATTCGAGTGCAGCTCGAGGTGCTATGTTGTTACCAGTATGCTCTCCCTTACATTCGCATATATAAAGTTTGCTACCAGGAGATCTTGAGTTTCACTCCAAATCAACGTATCGGGGGCACGGCAGATGGGTTTCCATGACCCTACGTTGAAACTCACGATCGCCTGGTAACAAAATTTACATATGAAGTGCTACATGAAGTGTTCTGATCAATATACCATTTTCCTCGATGTCATAGCTTTCAAATGTACAATTTTGTTATCCTTAGAATTGTGATATGGCAATGTATAATTTCTTTTCTGCAGGCTGGTTACATCCTCCTCTGTGATTGCGGACATGAATCGTATTCGGAGGGACACAGTTACGAGGTAAAGATGCTTTTAGTACGCTTGAAGTTATTGTTGACGATTCGCTCATTTCTTTTTCGAATCACACTCTGTTTAGTCGAAGTGAGAGTGTGCGCGAAACGAGGGGAAACAACATTCTGAATTGTCAACACTAGTCAATATATCGCAATCATAAATGGGCAGGGATTGCTGCTGAGTTTCAACATCCTGGAGGGGGGAGTTTAACAACAAAATGGTGCCCACATTTGATCGCAATTAGGACACTCTAACTGACACATTTCCAGTGCGAGATCTCGAACTACACTGTGATGCGCACCAAAGTGAGCACTATTTTCTTATAATCAATATTGACTGCGTATCTGTATCATACTAGTCACTTTGATGTTTCTCCAATTCAAAAAATATCTTTGTAATTTCCGCCATTTTCAGGCGACTCCTAAGTGTGTCGGCTGCGAGGTGAGGGTTTCAACTGATTTAATTATCTTCTCACTTCTATTGCTTTGATGGATAATTCTGGCATGGACTCCACTAACTCCTTTGATCAGCTCTCTACGGTATGAGAAAACCATTATCAGAGAAATAGTGTAAATAAATTTAAACTATAGATCCCGTTTTTCACAATGAATTTACACTCGAGGGTGAAAGATGAACCGGTCAAATTGTCCCCGTCAATCCGTGAAGAGAATAAGGTTTAATATTAGGTTGTTGCAAAAGTCCTGTGGAATTTTGATATTTTGTCTTCCATCTTCCTGTTGGATTGATAGATGAACTTCGGGATATTGATTGCTAATGAGGCCTTGCATGCTCTTTCATATGCGCACACTATCAGCATTGCCCAATCAGAGAGGCGAGGACAGGATCCAGTTAAAAGTACTAAAATTCATCCATCGAAAACGCAATATTTCTCAACATTCTGTTTCCACTGATGCATGAACGCTCAATTCCTGGTGGTTATGTAAAGCTCCCATCTTTACCCTATACATAATTTTTCTTATGGATCCTGGAAGTTAGATCCTTTCGAGGAATGAGTTGATCTGCAAAATAACTGCATGTTGCATTTCTGCGTTCATTTTGCATATTTCTGAAAAATGAGGAATTCAGATTTTCTGAAAGGGGAAACAAGCAGGCCCCAACATTTCTTATGAGGATATAGCCTCTTCGTGGGAGCATACAGCGCACATATGACGGAGACTGTATGCTTGGTCTTCCATTCAGAAAAGCAGGTACAAGTCACATGCAGCCTGGGTCTGCTCATATTCTTGCTATCATGTAATTTGGTTCAAACCCACTCATATGACAGGTCTAACCTATTTTTTGAAAGAACATCAATGGTACTTCTCACCCAACATTATGAAGTTGTTTCATGAATTTTCTCTTCAAATATCTAGATAAATAAATTTAAATCTAAATTTTGTGCTTTTTATGCAATTTGGTTAATCATTAATGCTTTTGTTGGTTGCACGATCGCTTTGATTGAAATATAGGTGAGCAAAGTTCAAGCATATCCCTAAACAACACCACGTTTGTTGGTCATTGAGATTTGAGACACGTGAGTTATGATCGTTCAAAGTACTGACACAAAAAACCACAAGACTTTTGCAACAGCCTAATAGTTTCATCCATCTAATTCACTGGGAATTTACAGAAATCTGAAATGGAAATATTTCGAAAAGTGATGAACTATAAAGACAAGGTGAGATATGCATGTTCCTGCTTCTTGGACCAAACTATGAGTTGATCGATATTGCATCAATCTTTCAGCCATTCGGATCGGATTTCAGTGGAGATGAGATCAAGGAGGAGGATATTACTAATGATAAGGTCAGTTATAATTTTATTGTGATACTTTATTCACAATAATTGATAATTATGTAATTCTTCTTGATCAATTTAGAGGCTGGTACGTCTATATTTAGATTTTTTAAAGTTTCCATTGGTGCATTATCCACATTTCGTCATTTAAGAGACCGGATCGGTAAGATTGGACCTCCCCCGGACCTGTTTCGTTAGCAATGAGATTCAGTTGCCCATCCTTTGTGCATGTGTACCCCTTGGCCCCATGTACCGCAAATGGTCACTGAATTACTGATTCCTCCTGTGGACAGGAAAAAAATTGGTCACAAATGTTAAAAATCGAAATTTCATAATTTCTCAACCCGAAAAGGTGGAGTCAAAATCTCTTTGTTGTTGTTCTAGACATCACTAATAACCAAAATTTAACCATCCAAATCGAACCATACTCTATTGTTATGGTGGTTTCACATACAAAATTTTCACTTTTTCACACATACAGTTGATATATTGAGAGACCCCCAGGTCTTACCATGCTTAAAATGTAGTCCATTGAATTCTGCATCGAATATCGTCCAACCGATTTCAATTTCGTTTGTCCGTCATGATCTCCCTAAGGTCCGAAACTTTACGTGTCACATTTGGCTGGTCACGATTTTTCGCATTTGCCATATATACCAACGTTTTTGTGTTTCTGTGGGTTTATTTGTACGTTTAAATAATAATGACGTTAAATAGAACCGAAAAGAAATTTTGTGTATCCCATTCTGTAAAGTCGTGTTTCATACCCACCGAAGTTCTCTAATTTGTGCCTCTGAAATCCAGCTAAACAAAGTCTTCTACAATGAACACCTAGCACGCTGAGTACTATGTACCGACGTAATTATATATCTCGCTTAAGAGATTGGTGCACGGTTTTCAGGACAATTTTTCGTATGCTCCAAATCGCAAAATGGAGGTTGTCGACAAAAATTGATGCGAGATGGCTGATGAAAAATACATAATTTAGTAATATTATGTCAATTTAAGCCCATCGAGATCAAAAACTGCTGAGAAAACGCGAGTTTTAAAAATTTCTGAAAAATTACCTCTCGAACTCACGATTGGACCCTTGTTTGTGGTACAAAATCTCATCAGATGTTTAGCCGATCGCATGATCCTTATCATATACTTATAGTAGAGTAGAATGTGAGATGAAATATTGCGAAATGAGACCTGTCATTCACCGAAAGATATAAATTTGTTTTGATAAATATTACGAATAATGATATTTGCAAAATAAATATATTTTATTTTCTACGATTGTTGGGGAAAAATCAAGAAGAAGTGGATATAATTCATCGGAGTGAAACTAATTCTGTCTAATATTGTTAGTTGTGATAATATTTTAACTGCTTTAAGAAATTACTATCTATCAAAAAATCGAAAATCGAAAATACCTTTAAAGATACGTTTTAGCTGAATTATTTTGATTTGAATGCACTGAAAAAGTCATTTGTCAGTAAAATATAATCGAACGGAACATAAATCGCAGAGAAATCAAAAATAGTTTTTTCATGATTTCTCAATTCTCCAAAATATTTGACTTATAATTTGCTTATTTTAATTGTTTGAAGAGGCTATTTCGACATATTTAATGTCACATTCTACTCTACTATAAGTATATGATAAGGATCATGCGATCGGCTAAACATCTGATGAGATTTTGAACCACAAACATGGGTCCAATCGTGAGATCGAGAGGTAATTTTTCAGAAATTTTTAAAACTCGCGTTTTCTCAGCAGTTTTTAATCTGGATGGGCTTAAATTGACATAATATTACTAAATTATGTATTTTTCATCAGTCATCTCGCATCAATTTTTGTCGACAACCTCCATTTTGCGATTTGGAGCATACGAAAAATTGTCTTGAAAACCGAGCACCAAACTCTTAAGCGAGATATATAATTACGTCGGTACATAGTACTCAGCGTAGAGTATGGTTCGATTTGGATGGTTAAATTTTGGTTATTAGTGATGTCTAGAACAACAACAAAGAGATTTTGACTCCACCTTTTCGGGTTGAGAAATTATGAAATTTCGATTTTTAACATTTGTGACCAATTTTTTTCCTGTGCACAGGAGGAATCAGTAATTCAGTGACCATTTGTGGTACATGGGGCCAAGGGGTACACATGCACAAAGCATGGGCGCCTGAATCTCATTGCTAACGAAACAGGTCCGGGGAATGGCCATTATGGTCGATTCTTACCGATCCGACCTCTTAAAAAATAGTGACATTGTTTCTGGTAACTGTGCTACATATTCTCAATACTCTTGCATTGCAGAAGGAACCAAAGGACGAGCCAAGCGATGTTCCCCTACCAAACGATGATCAGGTGATTTTATTCAAATTCAAATTCAAAATGTTTTCAGATGTTTGACATGGACTTTAATGGGGATGAAATCGTGTTAAATAACGAGCCGATGCTGAATGAGGATATGGTTTGTCATTTTAAAATTATGTATATTTTTGTTGCTTTTAATCGATTTTTGCTTATTTCAGAGCAACAATTTGGGGGATTGGATTTACATGGCTGGTGATGTGATCGATAATAGAGAGGAGAAGGAAGAAACAGTCGATTCCACCGCAAACACTCCTCCTGTTAGTTGTCCATATTCTGAAATGTTTGCAATGCTAATTATTACAATGTAATAATTCATTCACATTTTCGTAGGACTCTTTCGATAACGAAGGTTTTGGAGGAGATCAAATGAAGTTTACGAACGAGACAATGCTGAATTAGGATATGGTTTGCCACTTTTTGGTGAATTCAAGTGTAAATAATCTTTCAGGACGATGAGGGTTGTCATGATTCACGTTCTGGTGATCAAATCGAGAATGATGGAGGGGATAAAGAGGCAGTCGATAAGAACGATGTTATTCCGAAGGTTCCTCATTATTAAATATACCTTTTTAATTTATTTTTCAATTATCCTCTAAGGACTCATCCGAGACTGTCAAAGTGGAGAAAAGAAGAAGATCATCGAGGAATTTGTCCAAATCAGTGAAATGCTATTCAATGGAGGAATCAGATGAGGAAGAAGAACCAGAAGTGAAGAAAAGGAAATCGGAATCAGTGGATAAGAAGGACAAGGCTAGCATTTGTTTTCTTTATCCTTAATGAGGGAAATGAAAAGACTGTTCAGGTTGTCCCTCGGAAGAGAAGAGCACCGTGCAAAGAATCTCGGTCAAAAACAATGAATATGATCAACAAAGAGGAGGACAATGAAACGGAGAAGAATGAATTGGCGTGCCCCGAGTGCGAAGTCAGTTTGTATCATGATGATTAAATTGATGACGAAATTTTATTACATATAATTTGAATTTTAGTACCGTTCGAGATCGGCGCGTATGTGGTGGCAACATCTCAAAGACCAACACTCTACCACACCTTCTCTGGCGAGCATTTTCATTATAATGTGTTCTAGGTATAATAACAAAAATGTTCCTGAAAAGTATTCATAGTTTCTCTGCAGGCCGGATGTCTCCTTCGTTGCGAATGTGGTAATGAATCCTACTCGCAGAAGCACAGTTCCGAGGTATTATTTGAATTGCTCTGTGTTGTTCTCACGGTTTTGTGATTAACTTTCGTACTGGAAACTCACTTATTTTCAGTGCGACATTTCGAACTTTACTATCATTCGCAATGAAGATGAGCTGATTCGAAGATTGACTGACCCACCGGTTAGTAATACAAATTAATGAATTGTTTTGTGCATTATTTTGAAATTTGTAAATTATTCATTCAGTCTATGAATTATACATATTTCAGATGACTCCTCAATGTGTACTTTGCAAGGTGAGCTTAGCGGCGTGCTCGTTTAAAGACGTCATTTTAAGAGACCCGCTCCGTAAGAATGGAACACCCCGCGGACATGTTTCCTCTAGGACCGGGAACCATAGGCCCTTACTGTGGTGGGGAGGAGTGCCTTGGGCCCTTGTTATGAAATTTGTATATTATTATAGGTTACGGCCACTGGGCAGAAAATACCAATGAGGCTAAAAATGGACACAAAATCATTTTTTCTTAACGATGCGAAATTGACTCAAATAACACATTGCATATTAATTACGATGACCGGAAGTTGTTAAAAAGGCATTTATAGCGGAAATCGAACGATTCTTAAACTCATTTTTGGTGTTGAAATTTCACATTTTGTTGCGTTCCTGGCTCATTTCAAGCCCAATCCCTTAGGTTTTTCAACCCCAATAAACCGTGAGTTATGCTGCTTCATAATTGTTTTGCAGCTAATCTCGGCAGCGTCTTCCCTTTCGAGAAATAATTTAATAGTACTTTTCTTACAGTAACTCGAAAATTCAAAAATTCATTTTGCCTATTCATTGAGAAAGATTATTTGATTTGAACGGTTACTTATACTTCTTGCATAGATATATGTGATGGCACTAAAAACAGCTCAATTTAAAACATTTAAAAAAATTCACTTTTCGCATATTCGATTACATCCTAATTTGAGCACATTTATCTCATCTCCAGAAATCTCAATCCCTTAGCTTTTTGTACCCCAATATACACTGGAGTATGTTGTCACACAATTGCTTCGCAGTACATCTTGGCAGCGTGTTCCCTTTCGGTGAATTACCTTCAAATTTTGCCCGTGCACAGTAACCGACACTTGAAAAATTCATTTTAGCCGAATTATTGAGAACGGTGATTTGCTTTTAACAGTTCCTGACATTACTTGTTAAGATGTGTTTAATGGCACTGAAATTATCCCGATTTCACGCATTTCAGAAAATTCACTTTTCACATCTTCGATTACACACATATTTGTGCAACTTTATCTCATCACCAGAAATCCCAATCCATAAGCTTGCAAAAACACATTTTACACTAGAGTATTCTGGCCTGCAATCACCACGCAGCGAATCTAGCTACCGTCTTCCCTTCGAGAAATTGCTCTCAAAGGAAGCGAAAATGAATAAGAACGATTTGCGTCGCATGTATCACATTTGAAAGTAATTTATCTTATGGATTGGGATTTCTGGTGATGAGATAAAGTTGCACAAATATGTGTGTAATCGAAGATGTGAAAAGTGAATTTTCTGAAATGCGTGAAATCGGGATAATTTCAGTGCCATTAAACACATCGTAACAAGTAATGTCAGGAACTGTTAAAAGCAAATCACCGTTCTCAATAATTCGGCTAAAATGAATTTTTTAAGTGTCGGTTACTGTGCACGGGCAAAATTTGAAGGTAATTCACCGAAAGGGAACACGCTGCCAAGATGTACTGCGAAGCAATTGTGTGAAAACATACTCCAGTGTATATTGGGGTACAAAAAGCTAAGGGATTGAGATTTCTGGAGATGAGATAAATGTGCTCAAATTAGGATGCAATCGAATATGCGAAAAGTGAATTTTTTTAAATGTTTTAAATCGAGCTGTTTTTAGTGCCATCACATATATCTATGCAAGAAGTATAAGTAACCGTTCAAATCAAATAATCTTTCTCAATGAATAGGCAAAAATGAATTTTTGAATTTTCGAGTTACTGTAAGAAAAGTACTATTAAATTATTTCTCGAAAGGGAAGACGCTGCCGAGATTAGCTGCAAAACAATTATGAAGCAGCATGACTCACGGTTTATTGGGGTTGAAAAACCTAAGGGATTGGGCTTGAAATGAGCCAGGAACGCAACAAAATGTGAAATTTCAACACCAAAAATGAGTTTAAGAATCGTTCGATTTCCGCTATAAATGCCTTTTTAACAACTTCCGGTCATCGCAATTAATATGCAATTTGTTATTTGAGTCGATTTCGCATCGCTAAGAAAAAATGATTTTGTGTCCATTTTTACCTTCATTGATATTTTCTTTCTGCCCAATGGCCGTAACCTATAATAATATACAAATTTCATAACAAGGGCCCAAGGCACTCCTCCCCACCACAGTAAGGGCCTATGGTTCCCGGTCCTAGAGGAACGTGTCCGCATGACGATGATTATGTTCGATTCTTACAGAGCGGGTCTCTTAACACAATCTTTTGAATTGTTTTGCACCTTTCTTTCCCTCTTCTTTTCTCTTAGTTTTTTCGCATTTTAAATGTATATTTATTGTATCAGATGTATCCCAAGACACCCTATGGATATACTGTACATCTCAGCAAGCATCACAAAACTACTTTGAACGCATTAGTCAAGTGTGCTTTTTTTAAAGAAAATCTGCAAATTCTCAGAATGGAATCTACCTTCTCTGTTCATGTGGAGCCATATTTAACTCTCGTCGCCACGATCAGAAGAAACACGACAAGAAGGTAGTTCTCCCATGTTTTTGTCAATTATGAGACGACTTTTTATGTTTTATAATAATATCTCACGATGATTTTTAATTCAGTGTCCTGGACATGAGTTCTCTCTTCGCAAG
Source organism: Pristionchus mayeri (assembly GCA_036245805.1). Taxonomy (NCBI): domain Eukaryota; kingdom Metazoa; phylum Nematoda; class Chromadorea; order Rhabditida; family Neodiplogasteridae; genus Pristionchus; species Pristionchus mayeri. Next base: position 38,799,487 of record BTRK01000003.1, read on the forward strand.
CTCAATGAGGATTAAGCAGGCGTGATTCAACGCACCTTTGGAACCGATTTCTTTCAATTAACTTATTCTTCCTCTCTCATTGTTTCTGTTGATCATTTTGTCTTCCTGAGTTCTGTTTACAATAAAGAAATAGAAGTTCTTGCGTGATCGTTTGTGATCTGGTTTAATTCCGGACGAATTATTTTGAAGTTTTATAAATCACTTGTGGGAAACTTTCCATTTTCTAATCAATATTGCAGTTATGCCGACCTGTATTCAGGGTTCTCTACAGAAGGAACCGAAAGAGGAGCCATTGGATGAAAATGAGGTTCATGAAATTTATTTTCACAAGCAACCGAATATACGAATTTTAATATAACTAGAACATTGATTTGTAGCGATATTTGAGAAAGTTAATGTAGTGCTTCTAAAAATGGGGAATATATCTGAGCTATGGAAGTGTAAATTGTTTCCTTTCAGATCTCGATTGTTTTCCCTGCAATGTTGAACGATCCCAAGGAAGAGCCACTCGTACTTTTCCATCCTTATTCATTGCAAAACGAGGTATTTACTCCTTTTACTAAGTTAAAGTGCATACTGGCAGAAGACATTGACAATTTTTCAAATGGTAAATAATTACTTTCAGGCTTGCGATAATGTCATCAAAGAGGAAGAGATGTCTGAGCATGGGGAGGTTAGTCCTGCGTATTTTTCTGTAAATTATCGTTCAGTTTCAGGTCCCATTCTCCCTGGATTCACCGGATTTTGAAACCGATCATCCTTTTCCCATTCACTCATCGGATGATATGTCCGCCGTAAGTACAAATTACATTGAATATTTAGTAACATTGATTACTTCTTTAATGTCTCTTCATGATATATCATTCATGACCGTTCAAATTTGTCTTCGTAATTAACACTTTTTCAAGGAAGACGTTATGCTTGAGGCGAGAGGAAAGAAAACAAGACAGAAGACAGTTCAAACTGCAAAGGTTAGCCTTCGTATGTAGTTGATCTACATGATTTTTCATAATGTAGCGCTAGGTGTGCAAGACGGAATTTGCGCGACGTATGGAGAAGAGTGGAAATAAAGAGGGGTGATGGAGTAAACAAATATTGATTTTAAAATTTTTTTAAAGCACCCATTAAAAAGCAGGCCTTTGGTTTCACAAATAAATTAATAAAAAGGGAAATATCCGACAAATAATTATTTATTTGTCGGATGTTTGTCTTGTAATATATCTTCAATTCAGATCACGTATAAGGCTGACCAAGAGCTGAAATGTACTGGCTCGTCGAGAATCATCACCAGACCTTTGAAATACTCTGATTATGTAATGGATCAAGAGACCGAAAAGCCGGAATCGAAAATTGAGAAAAGCAGAAGGATGGAGAATTTGGGAAATGAGGATAAGGAAGACACTCACTCGCATACCCACAATGTTTGTAGTTTTTCGTTTTAATAAATTTTCGGGCACTCTTTTTTTACTTCGTTGTAATGATAATGGAGTTATAATTTCAAAAGACAAAATAATACAAAAAAACAGCCAGCCGATAATACCGCTGATATTTCGAAGTGCAAATACCTATAAGATTGCTTTCTTGAATTTCAATTTTTATTTAACAATTAGTCGATTGGTTTATCCTTCCAGAACTTTTCGGAAACTGTATAAGGGGAGAAAAGAAGAAGAAGGTCTTCGAGGAATGTATTTGGATCTGTGACATATAACACGATTTCTGAGAAAATCAACATATTTCTTCAGCGACCTGGCAATGACGAAAAACTCAGATTACCTCTAATTTCGTAAATAGGTAGTACTCGATGAGGGAAACGTACGAGCATCGTTAGAATTTTGATCCGCGTCCGCGCCGCCGGCGGCGCGGATTTTGAATAAAACTACCGTAACCTTCGAAATTTTTTATATCGACTCTAATGAGTACGGCGGTAGGGGGAATGCGTCGGCGGGCAAATTCTAAGACTTTTTTACTATGGCGACTTTTTCGATCCGATTCCATCTAACACCGGAAATCGCAATAATAATTTTTACTTATGATATTTATGCAATTCCCCGAAAATTTTTCAAGAACCCCTAAATATTATCGGCGTTTCCGCTTCTGCATGCACTAATACACATTTCATTAGAATATTAGAATTTTTAAAAAAATATAATGTTCGATAAAAATATGGAAATAGGTGACCAACTTGAATTGTGGTGTAAAAATTACGGTAACCGATTTTTCCAAAATTCGTTATTTTTCAATAGAAATGCTTAGTTTCTGCAGCAGTAATGCCGCCGACGTCAAATAGATAATGAGGAGGCAGAATTAATGAAAATTCGGGAATTTTGAAAAATCGGTTACCGTAAGTTTTACACCAAAATTCAAGTTGGTCACATATTTCCATATTTTTATCGAACATTATATTTTTTAAAAATTCTAATATTCTAATGAAACGTTTATTAGTGCATGTAAAAGCGGAAACGCCAATAATATTTAGGGAGGTTCTTGAAAAATTTTTAGGGAATTGCATAAATATCATAAGTAAAAATTATTATAACGATTTCTGGTGTTAGATGGAATCGGATCAAAAAAGTCCCCAGAGTAAAAATGTCTTAGAATTTGCCCGCCGACTCATTCCCCCTACCGCCGTACTCATTGGAGTCGACATACAAAATTTCGAAGGTTACGGTAGTTTGTTTCAAGATCCGGGAATTCGAGTTTTTGGCCATTGCCTAGAATATTTTGGTTTCCTCAGAAATCGTGTTATATACTGAGTCTGTGGATGAATCAGATGGGGAACACGGACCATCGGTCAAGAAAAATAGATTGGAATCTTTTGAAAAGAAAAAGAAGGTTAGAGTTTCCTGGATTTTTTTTGTAAATTATTGACTACACATTCGGTATATTGTTTCAAAAGTGGTATAAAAATGCACTTGAATCTAATTCCAAGATATGCCGAATTCTGAAGCATTTCTTTGAATATAAAATCGTCTTCCAAAAGAGTTTTTCAATCCATAAAAGTGAACATTGAGAAGGCAGATTCAAAGCAAATTGAAACGGAGAAGGAAAAGAATGAATTGGAATGTCCGGAGTGCAATGTCAGTTCTTCATATTTGGTTATTTCATTTTCGTCATTCCTAATAAATCTTTTGAAGTATCGTACGCGAAATGTGTCCACCTGGATTAAACATCTCAGAGCCAAGCATTCTACCAGTCCCACTCAGGTGAGGTTGTCGTTGACTATTATGTCTAGCTGATTCTACTGTTTTATTGATATATTTCCTGCAGGCCGGATGCCTCCTTCAATGTGATTGTGGCCACGAATCATACTCTGTTTATCACAGTCGCGAGGTAAATATTTCAAAAAGCCGTTAACATATTGGGATTAATATCTGGGTCATTTTCAGTGCGATGTTGCAAATTTCATTGTCCTCCACAAGAAGGTGAGAACTATTAAAAGCTGACTTGTCAGATGGTTGTTACTTTACAGTAGCGGCCATAATTCTATCACATTGGTGTTTTTCAAGCATAACTTTCCTCAAACTTTTCCGATCCTCACCAAATTTCGGATATACTTATCTTTTATGATTACCAATAGAATCATCCATGAGATGGGCGTATCGTGGTAGTGTACGGTAGGTCACTGAGAGATCGATAATTCGCGCAAAATCGGGTTTTCCGGTAAAATGCATGCCAAAAATCTAGAAATTAATTTATTCAATTGAGAATCAGTATGTTCGAAAGAGCATCTTTCGGGCTTTCGAATACGATATTTGGATAAATTTAATAGATTTTTGGGCTGTGGTAGGTCACTTCAAATTACAGTACTTTTTGGTACATTTTTGGTGGTGACTTTAATTCTAAGGAAGCAATTGAGCTAAAATTGATAAGATAACATACGCTGGTGGTCCCTATTCACATGTGCAAGTTTGGAGTTAAAAGGTTTCGATATCTCCAAAATCGTCATATTTGGTATGCTTTCATTTGACGAGCTGTAAGTCCTGGATAGATTTTTTTCGGCACTCAGCAACTGTGGTGGAGATTCTACAATGAATGTCGAACAGATCTGTGAAATTTGGTAGCTATTGGTCACATTTCCATATAGATATGGTACTTTGAATCTGGAAAAAATTGTCAAAAAATGGTCATTTTCGACCATTTTCGTCCAAAATGGCCACTTTTTGACGAATTTTACAAGATTCAAAGTATCATATCTATAGGGAAATGTGACCAATAGGTACCAAATGTCACAGATCTGTTCGTCATTCGTTGTAGAATCTCCACCACAGTTGCTGAGTGCCGAAAAAAAATCTATCCAGGACTTACAGCTCGTCAAATGAAAGCATACCAAATGTGACGATTTTGATGATATCGAATGCTTTTAACTCCAAACTTGCACATGTGAATAGGGACCACCAGCGTATGTTATCTTATCAATTTGAGTCTAATTGCTTCCTTAGAATTAAAGTTACAACCAAAAATGTACTAAAAAATACTGTAATTTAAAGTGACCTACATCAGCTCAAAAATCGAGTGTCAATTAATTCAAAATGTGCATTCGAAAGCCCGAACGATGCTCTTTCGAACATACTAATTCACAATTGAATAAATTAATTTCTAGATTTTTGGCATGCATTTTACCGGAAAACCCGATTTTGCGCGAATTATCGATTTCTCAGTGACCTACCGTACACTACCACGATACACCCATCTCATGCATGATTCTATTGGTAATCATAAAAGATAAGTATATCCGAAATTTGGTGAGGATCAGAAAAGTTTGAGGAAAGTTATGCTTGAAAAACACCAATGTGATAGAATTATGGCCGCTACTGTACTTCTTCAATAGTTTCGATTTGGTGGAAAATACAAACTATGAATATTGTCTCCTTTATTTTGAACGATTATTTTGAATACATTACAGATAGCGACTCCTCAGTGCATTTTTTGCGAGGTGAGTTTCTGGGCAGGGAAATACGAAGATTTCCTTACTTATCATAATGATTTCCTCTCTTTTGTTACCTACAAATACGACGTGCTTGATATCACATATTCAACTATATTTGGTTGTATTCTTTCATCATATGTGTTTTACATAAAAGTTTTTTTACCAGTTTCATCCCAAGAGTGTATCTGGTTATAATGATCATCTCTACACACATCACAAAACGACATTGTTGAAGGTTTGTCATATATACTATTTCTGCTTATCTAATCCCTCTCCAGAATCGAATCTACCTGAAGTGTATCTGTGGATTTAGATGTACTTCGAATGATCAGCGCAAGCACGTTAAGAAGGTAAATTATTACGTCCAGTTTTATTAAAACTGATTTATTCGTTACTTGTAATTACTTTAATCCAAGTGCCGTCCACTTTTCAGTGTGCTCGCCGCAACTTCTCTCTCCACAAACTGGACGAGGAATGAGTGAAAATTCGACGAGCATAATTAATTCGTTCATCCCAAATTATTCAATGATATCTTGTTGCTGTCTTTGTTTCAGTTTACCAATAAAGAAGTTGAAATTCTCGAAATATTTATGAATTGCAGAGTAATCTGGTAAAATTCCGGATGAATTACTTTGAATTTGTATAATTTGTGGGTAACATGTGTTATTCAAATGGTAATTGTAGTTATGTCGACCAGAGGATCGATTTATCTAAAGGAGGAACCGAAGGAAGAGCCACTGGACGATTATCCTTCGAGGCCCAACAATGAGGTTTGTTCGTTCTATTCACGACATATGATAGAAAAAATTAACAAATAGAAAAATAGAAAAATTGTGATCTTTACAGGACTCAGATAAATTTTTTCTACTTCTGAAGGAGCCCAAGGGAGAACCGTTTCAAATGGAGCTAAAAGATGAACCGGTCGACGTCCCATTTTCATATGAAAATCAAGTGAGAGTTTAGAACAAGCAATATTACTAGAATTCAATTTCAGCTATTCGGTCTTGACTTCATTGGAGATGATATTAAACAAGAGGAATGATGATTTGGTGAGTTCTTCTATATTCAGTGAGCGATAGTCAGGCAACTGATCATTTTCGCCCTCTAATCTCTCGTATTTCAGATGGAGCCAAAGGCAGAACTAATGGATGCACCATCCTTGGATGGTAATCAGGTCTATTGGCTACTCGAAGCCCGAACTATAAACAAATCTTTTCAGCAATTTAGCCTGGATTTTATTGATGAACTGAAGGAAGAGCTAAGTCTGAATGATGAAATGGTTTGATATTTTCTATCCTCTGATATTTGTTTAGTATTTTCTTTAAGTTCTGAAATTCTCCTTTAACCTAAATTGATTGATAGCGTTTGCGTCGAATTTCGAAGAAGTTCAAAATTAATTTTCTTGTAGGGTAACAATATTGGAGATGATAATTCAATGGCTGATTCTTCGCTTGAAAACAGAGGAGAGAAAGAGGATGCCGTTAATATCGCTGGTATTTCGAAGGTTCGGTGCTCTGATTCCATTCTGTGACTCGTTTTCATTCTTTTAATTACAATCTCAACTATATTATCGTAGGAGTCATCCGAAAATGAAGAATTGAAGAAGAAAAGAAAATCATCGAGATTTGTCTCTAGACCTGTGAAATTCGCTGATTATATAGAGGAATCAGATGGAGATGGAGATTTTGAACCATCTGCTAAGAAAGGAAGGTCTGAATCAATGGAAAAGACAGGCAATGTTGGCATTTATCCTCTTTCATAGGCGCTTTTTAGTTTAAATTTTATTTCTTGTCATTAAATTTTATTTCCTGTCAGTTTATCGCCAATTATTGTAGATAATTTCTAAGATTTCCTTTACAAATTCCTTACAGTATAGGATCGGTGACTGGATGGGAATCACATCTCAGATACATGCATTCTACCACTCCCACACTGGTGAGGGTTTATTTGTTTATTCTCGAGAATTATACCATCACAGGTTATGTGATTCTCAAATTTCATTTTCTGCAGGCTGGATGTCTCCTTCGGTGCGGTTGTGGCCATGAATCATACTCGGTGAAACACGGTTTGAAGGTAAGGCTTGCAGTGTCAATTAGATTTCATGACAATTTCATGACCAACATTTTTTGCTATTTTAACATAGATTGATATTTTAATGCGAAATCTCGAACTTCACTGTGATTCGCAAAGGTGACGCGCCAATTCGGAGATTGACTGATCCACCGGTTAGTTTCATTATCTAAGTAGTTTATTCCTACTTTTCTGTCTTTAAGTCGAATACAATAAGTTCTACTCCTTCAAAAGATATATCAGGCTGGAAAGAAAGTAATAGTAGATTTTCAAATTTTCCATTCTTTTATACCCCCGTCCTTTGTTGCAGCCTTATTATCAAATTGTTAAATATGTTCGTTGAGTGCTTGGATACTCTTTCCATAGCACATTAGTTCAATCCAATTCTATTGATATTGAGGCCACAGGACGAAGTCAAAGTTACAACAATAGAGAGTTCAACTGATTACGTTTTGGCCCAGCAATTCATGGAGAGCTGTGATATTGCAAATTTTATGTCATATGCAAAAAGTACGACATACATACACCATTATACAACATTTCAATCTGGTCCGTAACGAAAAGCCTGCTTGAAAATTCGGCCATTGGTGAACTAGTCCCTTACGGAACGTCATCATAAATGCTTGAACTTAGCTTGTACCCGTAACAATATACATATGGATACCAAATGCAGCAAACCAAAAAGCACCTTTCATGGTCAGTTTAAAATTATGTGTGTTGACAATACTTTTGTCAAAACATGTAGCCTTCACCAACCTGACTGAAATTTAACCGTCGAAATTCGACTATATGGCTACTTCCTGATTCCCTCTTTGGTGCAGAGTCCCGAATTCTGTGGTTAAATGTTAGAGCTACTCTTTATCTACCACTATTCGGCTGGACAAAATCAGGGGATAGCTCCCTTTTGAGGGCATTTATTCATTGACCGTTCACCAAAAATCTAAATTTTGGCTATGTTGACATTTATTCAACAATACTAAAAATCCATCTTTTCTAAAAGTAGAAAAGATGAGAGCTCAAATGTTTCTCAGTAATTGGTAGCTCCATAGTGTATCATGGAAGCGCACTTATGCAGAAGACATTCTGAATCATCCTCGAAGCATGAAACATTATCGCTTCAGAAGTCTTACCTCGGGAAGGTGTCACTTCAACGCTGTGTAAATACTGCTAGGTTCAGGCAGACATAATCTAATGCGTATTTTGCGAAAGAACTCCCAATGGGCTTCTCACTCCACTATATGAAAATGCATGGATATTTTATCCTGCAAAATCCGAGAAGCAGAAACTATTTTTAGAAAAGTGTGGAAATCTCATATTTGATAAAACTTGGATTTTCCGGATACCTTAAAAAGCCAGATTCGATTCGAACATATGCATATATTGACCAAGTAAACCCCTTCCATGTGCAACCGAGCTAATTTGAGATCTTTAACGAAAATGATTTTAGGAGTGTTCAAACATCATGGTCCAAATCTACAATTACTTTCTTTCCAGCATAATATTTAAGACGTTAAATGCGTAAAATTTATGTGAATATATTTCAGTTGACTCCTCAATGTATTCAGTGCGAGGTAATCTTCTGCATTGGGTCGATTAAAGAATATTTATTTTGAATATTCTTTCATCGGTTTGTACATATTCCTTTGCCTTTCTATTGACATTATTCTTTTGCATTCAAAATATATATTTAATTATTTCTTGTCAGATATACCCCAAGACTGCCTATGGATATATTTATCATCTCGCGAAACATCACAAAACAACGCCGAAGGCGGTTTGTCGAAAATCGAATTATAAACAACCATTTAGTTATAAGAATGAGTTCTTCCTTCTGTGTTCCTGTGGGACGAGATTCCACTCTGATTCCACTCGTGGTCAGAAGAAACACGACAAAAAGGTATTGTTTACTCTGGAAGTATGTTTCTATAATATAGGTTATCTGATTTAATGTTAGCTCTATAAATGATAGTATAATTCAGTGCACTGGACGCTACTTCACTCTTCACAAATTCACTCCAGACAATATTACTACTCATCAGTGTGTCTTGTGCGAGGTGAGCTTAGTAAACGTTGTTGAATAATAGATGTTGAAGTCTCTCGTTTTGAATACTTTTTTTGTTAGAATTCAAACAAGGATATTTTTCAGAAGTATCCCAAGACGCCCTATGGACATATGAAGCATCTCACGGATCATCATAAAACGACTCTGATCGCGGTTTGTCTATTGTGGTATTTGTTGAGCAAGGTCAATTTATATTCAGAATGGAATCTACCTTCTCTGTTCTTGTGGATTCAGATTTAACACTCAGAATGATCAGAAGAAGCACGACAATAAGGTACTTTTTTCTTGAGTTTTCACATTATGAGACAACAATTGAATCTTCTAATAATTATGTCTCTCTATGATCATTGATTCAGTGCTCGGAACACCAGTTCACTCTTCGTAAACTTAACGATGATTAAGCGGACTTGATCATACAACGCTGTTATGGAACCAGATTCATTCAATACTTAATGTGTACTTCCAACTGTTTTATATTGATCTTGTTCTCTTCTTGATTTGTTTTAATGATAAACAAATTGATGTTTCAATTGGAGAACTGTCATTTAATCTGGTTTAACTCCGGATCAATTATTTTGATTGTCATTTAATCTGGTTTAACTCCGGATCAATTATTTTCTACAGAACGAACCGAAAGAAGAACAAATGGACGATTTTCCATCCATGTCTCCTGACAATGAGGTTCATTACTTTTATTTTCAAAAAAAAACCGAGTATACGAACTTGAAAATAGAAGAATTGATATTCGTTGATTTATAGCGAAATTTGGGTAGGTTAATATTGTGTTTCTAATTATGGGGAATATATCTAGCGATAGAATTAAACTGTGTTCCTATCAGATCTCGAATGTATCTTCTGCAATGTTGAACGAGCCCAAGGAAGATCCGCTCGTTCTTTTCCATCCTTATTCATTGGAAAACGAGGTATTTATTCTTTCTTTTTTTAAAGAGTGAGGATGAATTCTGACAAATGACAATGGAAATTATAAAAATGACCGACTTTATAAAAACAATTAATTACTTTCAGGATGATGACAATGTAATCAAAGAGGAAGAGATCTCCGAGTATGAAGATGTTAGTCATGCGTATTTCCTCATAAATGATCATTCGATTCAGGCCCCATTCTTTGTGGATTCTCCTGATTTTGAAATTGACCACCCAATTCACTCATCGAATGTCATCTCTACCGTAAGCCCTACTTACATTTTATATTTGGGGATACATTGCTTTTCTATCATATCTTGATATATTTTGACCGCTAAACATTGCCTACTTGGTAAAAAAATATTTAAGGAAGACATTATGCTTGAGTGGAGAGGAAAGTGAAGGGTATAGAATACAGTACAAACTCCAAAGGATAGATTATCAATATCTTTAAACTTCGTTGATCTTTATGAAAATCGATTATTAGTAAATCAGCGCCAATTGCGCAGAATTGATATGTAAGAAAACAATGATGGTGGAGTAAACAAGTATTGCTTGTGAAACAATTGGGAAAATGGAAGCATGTGAACACTCGCTGAAGCATCTGATTTTAGCTATAAATGCTATATTGTATCTCTCGCGATTGCAAAATTCATCGAATTGACGGGGGGGGGGACAACAGGTAAAGCGGTAAAAAATTAACAAAATTAACGTAAAAAAAATTGTAGAGGAAATGCCCCAATGACGACATTTCCCCTGTGAATTTATGCTATTTAATTCCCTGCAATTAGTAATTAATTAAATAATCAATATAATAATTAAATATCATAATTTAGTAAGCAATCAATCCAATGTAATTACTGTATCACACTGGTCAATTCTTGTTTGAATGGCCGCGTCACCTAAAACTTTCTTGTGCGCACACCAAGTGTGCGTCTTCAATTTTGTCAATTCTTGCACTTACCTAAATTAGTTCTCTCTTGTTCCCTCGTTTAGATAGGTCGTTGTTTGTAGTTTTGTTGAGTGATTTCCGTAGTAAATATTATTAATTAATTCTCCTCGTCTTACTTGAGTTTATTAGTGGGAGTTGGGCCTATTGTGGAAGATTACTCTCCACTTATCGTCGTCGGCAATCTTCTCGTTTTCCTTTCGCTTTCCCTTCCATTCTTGTGTCTTCTCTTTCCTTTCCTTTTGTCTTTCCTTGCCTTGTCTTCCAGTCAGTCACAGAGTGAAGTGAACCTTCTCTGTGCCGGAGTTAAGTGAACCTTCTCCGTTGACGAAATCGCGGGAACTCGTGATCCGAGAACCTGCGTCAGGTCGAAGCCTGTTGAAGTTTACCTCGCTTGTTGCGGGCAGCATTTCATTGGGTCGGCGGAAGCCTATGCCCGATTGGGGAATTGCTGTTAGTAACTTGTGAAGTTTACGAGTTCTGCTGGTGATCTGCCTTGCTAGTTTCTCGAGTTTGTTGACTCTGGGGAGATACTAGGAAGTGCCTATCACTGTGGATCTGAATAGAATTGACGTGTGAATCGTTGATTTTGAGTCGGACGCGTCGCGGTTGCGTCGCGGTTGAGAAAAAACGAGGTCTTTTTTCGAAGTTAACCTGAAACGAGACTGTTTTAAGTTGATTAGAGAACGTTTCCGTTTTGATAAGAGATAAGAAGAGAAGGTTCAATGATGATTCCGTCCTACAGGAGAGTTGTGGAGGATCAACAGCCTAGTACTAGCACTGGTGTCGGCATTCTGAGAAACACTAGTGATTGCAACACAGTGATGACCAGTGGTGTTACCGGTAGTCGGGTACAGGTTCGACCAATTCCTCGACCTCGGACGATGACGATTGAGAATAGCAACGAGCCTAGGGATGCATTGAGAAGAATTGAGCTGAGAATAAGAGAGCTGAGGAGCAGCCTGTGCAGGAGAGAGATGGATGCAGGCGCACCTGATGATGAGTTCTTGAGAGTGTTTTGTGCTGCAAAGAGTAAGATTGACGATGATCTTCTCCGTTTGGATACTGTATTGATTAGCAGAGATACTGTAGATGAGGAGTGCGATGAACTGAAACATACTCTCAGTGTGGAGAGAGGAAAGTTGGAGAGACTGAATGAGAACATCAGCACTGTGTTAGCAGGTACTGGGTGTACTTCCGTTGAAGAGTTGCGAGCACGATATGATCAAATGTGTGTGGAGGATACTGATAGAAGGCGCGATAGTGAGACCACTGCCGGATATATAAGGAGGATAGTCTGTGAACAGCTTGAGAGAACAGGGCATGATAATGTGGTGGATTGTGCGGATGAGTTACTCTGGCTGAGAGATGAATCGAGTAGACAGAAACGCTTGATTGAGGGAGTGATGGATGCGTGTCAAGTGTGTGATACTGAGGGACTGATCGATACTGTTCAACGTGCTGCAGACGAGCATTTTGACTTGCTTAGTGAAGTTTCTGATCTCAATGAGCAGTTGAATAGTGCGATTGCGCAAGTTCGTGAATACGAAAATAAGCATCGAGAGCTAAGTCGAGAGGTGTTCCACTTGAAGAAAGAGAGATCAGAGAGGGTGTCCCACCTGAATGAGAATGAGATGAGACCAGTGCTTGGAGGTGGCCGAATGTATACACCCATTGTGGAGGATCAAAAATGGAAAAAAAAAATCACTGAAACACGATCACCAGTTATGACGATGAAGCCTTCTGATTTTCCCCAGATGGAGAAGTGGGATGGTGATAAGGAAAACTGGAAGATATTCAGAGATGGATTCCTATTGAGATTCGAGAGATTGGGCGATGAAGGAGCGAAGCAGATGTTGCACGAGTACATCGATGGGAAGGCATGGCAAGAGTACAAGAGTCTTCCGAGTGAGTATGAGGGACCTGGAAAGTCAGTCCGAGACTGTCTTGCGTGGCTCATAGATCGTTGCCAGGGTGGAACAATGTATGCAACACTGGATTTGGAGAGACAATTGAGAGATCAGACAGTGAAAGGTCGTAGTGTAGAGTCAGTGTGTGAGGAGATGGAGTACTTGGTATCCAAATTGCATGACGGTGATGAGCGAAGGCAGGAAGAGGCTAAGAGAAGGAAACTGTTGCTCTTGTATGAAGATTCCAAAGAATACCTGGAGTTGCTGAAGATGACTGACGAACACCAGTCGTATCATGCAATGAAAACGTACCTTCAGAGAGTGGAATATGTGGAGAGAAGGAGTAGTAGCGAAACTTCCCCGATAATGAATCATCGAGATGGCCGACAAAGAACCTGGAATAGATTCTCGAATGGTGGTGGTGATTTTCGGAGAGTCGGAAGATGGAATGGAAACAGTGATGTGAATCAGAGGCAACCAATAGTGCACACGTGCTACAAGTGTGGTGATACAGGGCACAAGCAGCATGCATGCACCGTAGATCCACAGTTTCAAAGACGATCTGATACTGTGTGGAATGAACAACAAGAGCCTCCAGTGCAGTCGGAACAGGCGCAGATGATAAATGATGAAAGAGACACTGGCCTGAATAATTTCCCACCTGCTGGAGTGATGCGAGTATATGTGGATGATGAGGAGGAGAAGGATGAGGTTGTGGAGATCCAACTCAAGAATTGGGAGTTGGTCGAGACAGATGGTGGAGAGGTGAATCTAGTATATCGACCAAGGAAGGGCGCTGTGAACCAGGAGTTACCTGATGGATCCAACGAGTGCTCACCCACGTCGAATGGTGTAATGGTGAATACTGTCACGTTGAGTGAAGAGAAGTCCACGTCGAGTGGCACGGAGATGCAGAATTCCACGTCGAGTGGCAGAGAGAAGTCCACGTCGAGTGGCAAGGAGATTGAGAAGTCCACGTCGAGTGGCAGAGAGAAGTCCACGTCGAGTGGCAAGGAGATTGAGAAGTCCACGTCGAGTGGCAGAGAGAAGTCCACGTCGAGTGGCATGGAGATTCAAAAGTCCACGTCGAGTGGCATTGGGATGGAGAAGTCCACGTCGAGTGGCACAGTGATGGATAAGTCCACGTCGAGTGGCATGGAGACGCAAAAGTCCACGTCGAGTGGCACCGAGAAGTCCACGTCGAGTGGCATGTTGTCCAAGATCGCGTCGAGCGAATTCACGTCGAGTGAGGACAAGAGGCAGGGAGTGCCTGAAAGTGATGTAAAGAATGAAAAGGATGGTGTGGCTGAAAAGCCTGTGTTCGTTCGGAAAGTGGATCCTGTGAATGGTGTTATCGGAGGAATGAGAGTGAAAGCGATTTTGGATACTGGTGCCGAAGTCAATCTCATTGATAGACGAAGAGTTGATATGATGACCCTTGGGGAGGATAATAAAGAAGAAAGACTCCAGTTGCGAGATGCACAAGAGAATGAGATTGAGATGATCGGAACAGTGATATTGGATGTTGAGATGGAAGTGGGATTGAAGTGCAAAGTCGGGTTCTGTGTGACCAGCAAGGACGCGCGATTCTGCTTGGAAGCTGTGCGCTTGATGCCATGGGGCTGGAGCTCAGATTGAAGAGAGGAAGTGAGAGTACTCCAGTGACAGTGGAGCCAGGTGGAAGTGTGGAGACAGAGAGAAAGGGTGTGGTGACAGAACACCTGAAGAAAGATGCTGATGAGCAGAATGAGTTGAAAGTGGTGCCCAGTGAAGGGACAGATAAGCGTGCTGTGGGGAGGAAGATGCGAGGTGAAGCATCGGACGCGGTCGACTTCATCGAGGACACGGACAAGCCGTCGCTGAAGAAACCTGATTCTGGAGTGAAGCTCTTCGCCAAACGTCGTCGTGCCATTCAGTGCTACAACTGCGGCAAGTGGGGCCATATCGCCATCAAATGTTATCGACTGAAGAAAGAAGGAATACATGCTGATTGTGGAGGATTCGAAGACTTCCGTCATTTCCCGATTGCCGGAAGGGCTGTGATGAAGGAGTCGAATGTGCGCAGAAGGAAGAACCAGAGAGGAGGTACTGCAGTCGGACACGTCGCTCCGAGACCCCTCTCAACCATCGATTGCTACAACTGCCGCCAACTTGGACACAGGAAGGACATCTGCCCCGAACTGCTCGATCTGAGAAAGAAGATTCGATTGAGGACAATCGCTTCGGAGAACGGGGGCATGTAGAGGAAATGCCCCAATGATGGCATTTCCCCTGTGAATTTATGCTATTTAATTCCCTGCAATTAGTAATTAATTAAATAATCAATATAATAATTAAATATCATAATTTAGTAAGCAATCAATCCAATGTAATTACTGTATCACACTGGTCAATTCTTGTTTGAATGGCCGCGTCACCTAAAACTTTCTTGTGCGCACACCAAGTGTGCGTCTTCAATTTTGTCAATTCTTGCACTTACCTAAATTAGTTCTCTCTTGTTCCCTCGTTTAGATAGGTCGTTGTTTGTAGTTTTGTTGAGTGATTTCCGTAGTAAATATTATTAATTAATTCTCCTCGTCTTACTTGAGTTTATTAGTGGGAGTTGGGCCTATTGTGGAAGATTACTCTCCACTTATCGTCGTCGGCAATCTTCTCGTTTTCCTTTCGCTTTCCCTTCCATTCTTGTGTCTTCTCTTTCCTTTCCTTTTGTCTTTCCTTGCCTTGTCTTCCAGTCAGTCACAGAGTGAAGTGAACCTTCTCTGTGCCGGAGATAAGTGAACCTTCTCCGTTGACGAAATCGTGGGAACTCGTGATCCGAGAACCTGCGTCAGGTCGAAGCCTGTTGAAGTTTACCTCGCTTGTTGCGGGCAGCATTTCATTGGGTCGGCGGAAGCCTATGCCCGATTGGGGAATTGCTGTTAGTAACTTGTGAAGTTTACGAGTTCTGCTGGTGATCTGCCTTGCTAGTTTCTCGAGTTTGTTGACTCTGGGGAGATACTAGGAAGTGCCAATTCTATTCAGATCCACAGTGATTCCGCCGACCCAATGAAATGCTGCCCGCAACAAGCGAGGTAAACTTCAACAGGCTTCGACCTGACGCAGGTTCTCGGATCACGAGTTCCCGCGATTTCGTCAACGGAGAAGGTTCACTTAACTCCGGCACAGAGAAGGTTCACTTCACTCTGTGACTGACTGGAAGACAAGGCAAGGAAAGACAAAAGGAAAGGAAAGAGAAGACACAAGAATGGAAGGGAAAGCGAAAGGAAAACGAGAAGATTGCCGACGACGATAAGTGGAGAGTAATCTTCCACAATAGGCCCAACTCCCACTAATAAACTCAAGTAAGACGAGGAGAATTAATTAATAATATTTACTACGGAAATCACTCAACAAAACTACAAACAACGACCTATCTAAACGAGGGAACAAGAGAGAACTAATTTAGGTAAGTGCAAGAATTGACAAAATTGAAGACGCACACTTGGTGTGCGCACAAGAAAGTTTTAGGTGACGCGGCCATTCAAACAAGAATTGACCAGTGTGATACAGTAATTACATTGGATTGATTGCTTACTAAATTATGATATTTAATTATTATATTGATTATTTAATTAATTACTAATTGCAGGGAATTAAATAGCATAAATTCACAGGGGAAATGCCATCATTGGGGCATTTCCTCTACATGCCCCCGTTCTCCGAAGCGATTGTCCTCAATCGAATCTTCTTTCTCAGATCGAGCAGTTCGGGGCAGATGTCCTTCCTGTGTCCAAGTTGGCGGCAGTTGTAGCAATCGATGGTTGAGAGGGGTCTCGGAGCGACGTGTCCGACTGCAGTACCTCCTCTCTGGTTCTTCCTTCTGCGCACATTCGACTCCTTCATCACAGCCCTTCCGGCAATCGGGAAATGACGGAAGTCTTCGAATCCTCCACAATCAGCATGTATTCCTTCTTTCTTCAGTCGATAACATTTGATGGCGATATGGCCCCACTTGCCGCAGTTGTAGCACTGAATGGCACGACGACGTTTGGCGAAGAGCTTCACTCCAGAATCAGGTTTCTTCAGCGACGGCTTGTCCGTGTCCTCGATGAAGTCGACCGCGTCCGATGCTTCACCTCGCATCTTCCTCCCCACAGCACGCTTATCTGTCCCTTCACTGGGCACCACTTTCAACTCATTCTGCTCATCAGCATCTTTCTTCAGGTGTTCTGTCACCACACCCTTTCTCTCTGTCTCCACACTTCCACCTGGCTCCACTGTCACTGGAGTACTATTAAATCACACCATGGTGCGTGGTGTGGTGAATGGTGCATAGGGTGCATTTAAGGTTTCTGCGATTTAGTAAAACACACCATGGTGTGTCGTGTGGTGGATGGTGCATCGGGTGCATTTCAGTTATCTGCGATTTAGTAAATCACACCATGGTGCGTGGTGTGGTGGATGGTGCATCGGGTGCATTTAAGTTTTCTGCGATTTAGTAAATCACACCATGGTGTGTGGTGTGGTATACGGTAGCGTGCATTTAAGCTTTCTGCGATTTAGTAAATCACACCGTGGTGTGTGGTGTGGTATACGGTAGTGTGCATTTAACTTTTCTGCGATTTCGGAAAATGCACCATTGTGTGCGGGTATATGGTAGTAATAAGTCTGACCCAAAGAATATTGGTTGACCCAAGGCTAACTGTGAGGTATACGGTAGTTTGATAAGCGTTACAGACAAACGGACTAACGGACAGACTACGACATTATAGTCAATAGGAATCTAGCATATATATAAAAAATCAGAGGTTATCTTCTTTTCAGCGAGTTTTCACATGCTTCCATTTTCCCAATTGTTTCTCAAGCAATACTTGTTTACCCCACCATCCTTCTTTTTTCTCATATCAATACTATGGCGCTACTTTACTAATCATCGATTTTCGTAGATCAGCGAAGTTCAAAGATATTGACAATCTAGCTTTTTGTTGTTTGAATTGCTCTTTTCTTTCCTCTCACCACAAGCATGACGTCTTCCTTAAATATGTGTTTAGCAAGTTGACAAAGTTAAGCGGTCAAAATATATCAAGACAAGACAAAAGGTAATATATCTCCAAATATAAAATGTAATTAATACTCACGGTAGAGATATCATCAGATGAGTGAATTGGGTGATCAATTTCAAAATCAGGTGAATGAAGCGAGAATGGGGCCTGTAACTGAAATATATTTTACAGGAACATACACGTGACTAACCTCTCCATGCTCAGACATCTCTTCCTCTTTGATGGCATTATCGTCAGACTGAAATTGATTAAATTTATTTAGCAGCTTTTGAAACATTTCCAATGTGCTCTGCCAGCACAGCTGAGTTCGATTCTAACTAGTTAAATGCCAGTTAAACCTGGTTCTTCTACAGAGCACACATAAGCTATAAGAAAAGCTCTCATCGGGCGGCCACCCGTACATTTGTCGTTCTTTGACCGGCGGCTACCCGTTGATTGGTCGTTCTCTGGTGGCCATGGAAAATCAACGTATGAAAAACGTGGTCATGGTGAAAATCGATAGTAGGTCATGGGTGGGCCAAGACTAAGTACCATAACCAATCGATAGTACAGCATCGACTTATACCGTATATGGCTACCGTAACCCTCAATTATCGCGAACTGATTTTATTTTTTAAAAAGTCCTGAAACTGTGTCCAATCGATTCTACAGTCCAATCGATTCTACAGTACAGTTCCAAGTATGGCTCTTTTTGATACTTTGAATATCAAAAAGAGCCATACTTGGAACTGTATTATACAGAATGCTCACCAAAGTAGGTGTGGTAGTGTGCTTCTCTTTGAGGTGTCTGCACCACGAAATCGCCGATCTACAGCGGTACTGAAACATATTAATATGAAGAAATTTTCATGAAGAAAAGTATCAACAATTTTTAAAAAATATTACTTCACACTCGGGACACTTCAATTCATTCTTCGTAATATGATTGTCATTCGCTTTGCTATCCAGCTTCATTGTTTCCGATTGAAATGGTTGTTTAGAGGATATTCTTCTCTTCTGACAAAACATTATTCAAAGTCTAGTTTCAAGAAAATTTCTAAGCAGGGATTGCAAAGAAAGAGCAATTATAACCTTGTAATTTATCTCCACTGATTCCGATCTCCTTTTCTTTTCAAATGGTTCGTCTTGTCCATCTGATTCCTCCACATAATCAGCAAATATCGCAGGCCCGGATATTTTCCTCGGTGGTATCTTTCTCTTATCCACCTTTGCACTCTGGGAAGACTCCTGAAAGTATATAATGTGTGAAAAGTTGCCGACCATATGTAACATAGAAACTTTAAAATGATACTTTAACTAGCGACCTTCGGTCGCTACGTTGCGCGGGGTTGTGTGTTAAGGATAAAAGATGGACGCAAATTTTGAGAGCCTACTTAAAACTTTGTAAAAGGCAATATCAAAAAGAGATTTAGTAAAACACACCATGGTGTGTCGTGTGGTGGATGGTGCATCGGGTGCATTTAAGGTTTCTGCGATTTATTAAATCACACCATGGTGCGTGGTGTGGTGGATGGTGCATCGGGTGCATTTCAGTTATCTGCGATTTAGTAAATCACACCATGGTGCGTGGTGTGGTGGATGGTGCATCGGGTGCATTTCAGTTATCTGCGATTTAGTAAATCACACCATGGTGCGTGGTGTGGTGGATGGTGCATCGGGTGCATTTAAGGTTTCTGCGATTTATTAAATCACACCATGGTGCGTGGTGTGGTGGATGGTGCATCGGGTGCATTTAAGGTTTCTGCGATTTAGTAAAACACACCATGGTGTGTCGTGTGGTGGATGGTGCATCGGGTGCATTTCAGTTATCTGCGATTTAGTAAATCACACCATGGTGCGTGGTGTGGTGGATGGTGCATCGGGTGCATTTAAGTTTTCTGCGATTTAGTAAATCACACCATGGTGTGTGGTGTGGTATACGGTAGCGTGCATTTAAGCTTTCTGCGATTTAGTAAATCACACCGTGGTGTGTGGTGTGGTATACGGTAGTGTGCATTTAACTTTTCTGCGATTTCGGAAAATGCACCATTGTGTGCGGGTATATGGTAGTAATAAGTCTGACCCAAAGAATATTGGTTGACCCAAGGCTAACTGTGAGGTATACGGTAGTTTGATAAGCGTTACAGACAAACGGACTAACGGACAGACTACGACATTAAAGTCAATAGGAATCTAGCATATATATAAAAAATCAGAGGTTATCTTCTTTTCAGCGAGTTTTCACATGCTTCCATTTTCCCAATTGTTTCTCAAGCAATACTTGTTTACCCCACCATCCTTCTTTTTTCTCATATCAATACTATGGCGCTACTTTACTAATCATCGATTTTCGTAGATCAGCGAAGTTCAAAGATATTGACAATCTAGCTTTTTGTTGTTTGAATTGCTCTTTTCTTTCCTCTCACCACAAGCATGACGTCTTCCTTAAATATGTGTTTAGCAAGTTGACAAAGTTAAGCGGTCAAAATATATCAAGACAAGACAAAAGGTAATATATCTCCAAATATAAAATGTAATTAATACTCACGGTAGAGATATCATCAGATGAGTGAATGGGTGATCAATTTCAAAATCAGGTGAATGAAGCGAGAATGGGGCCTGTAACTGAAATATATTTTACAGGAACATACACGTGACTAACCTCTCCATGCTCAGACATCTCTTCCTCTTTGATGGCATTATCGTCAGACTGAAATTGATTAAATTTATTTAGCAGCTTTTGAAACATTTCCAATGTGCTCTGCCAGCACAGCTGAGTTCGATTCTAACTAGTTAAATGCCAGTTAAACCTGGTTCTTCTACAGAGCACACATAAGCTATAAGAAAAGCTCTCATCGGGCGGCCACCCGTACATTTGTCGTTCTTTGACCGGCGGCTACCCGTTGATTGGTCGTTCTCTGGTGGCCATGGAAAATCAACGTATGAAAAACGTGGTCATGGTGAAAATCGATAGTAGGTCATGGGTGGGCCAAGACTAAGTACCATAACCAATCGATAGTACAGCATCGACTTATACCGTATATGGCTACCGTAACCCTCAATTATCGCGAACTGATTTATATTTTTAAAAAGTCCTGAAACTGTGTCCAATCGATTCTACAGTCCAATCGATTCTACAGTACAGTTCCAAGTATGGCTCTTTTTGATACTTTGAATATCAAAAAGAGCCATACTTGGAACTGTATTATACAGAATGCTCACCAAAGTAGGTGTGGTAGTGTGCTTCTCTTTGAGGTGTCTGCACCACGAAATCGCCGATCTACAGCGGTACTGAAACATATTAATATGAAGAAATTTTCATGAAGAAAAGTATCAACAATTTTTAAAAAATATTACTTCACACTCGGGACACTTCAATTCATTCTTCGTAATATGATTGTCATTCGCTTTGCTATCCAGCTTCATTGTTTCCGATTGAAATGGTTGTTTAGAGGATATTCTTCTCTTCTGACAAAACATTATTCAAAGTCTAGTTTCAAGAAAATTTCTAAGCAGGGATTGCAAAGAAAGAGCAATTATAACCTTGTAATTTATCTCCACTGATTCCGATCTCCTTTTCTTTTCAAATGGTTCGTCTTGTCCATCTGATTCCTCCACATAATCAGCAAATATCGCAGGCCCGGATATTTTCCCTCGGTGGTATCTTTCTCTTATCCACCTTTGCACTCTGGGAAGACTCCTGAAAGTATATAATGTGTGAAAAGTTGCCGACCATATGTAACATAGAAACTTTAAAATGATACTTTAACTAGCGACCTTCGGTCGCTACGTTGCGCGGGGTTGTGTGTTAAGGATAAAAGATGGACGCAAATTTTGAGAGCCTACTTAAAACTTTGTAAAAGGCAATATCAAAAAGAGATTTAGTAAAACACACCATGGTGTGTCGTGTGGTGGATGGTGCATCGGGTGCATTTAAGGTTTCTGCGATTTATTAAATCACACCATGGTGCGTGGTGTGGTGGATGGTGCATCGGGTGCATTTCAGTTATCTGCGATTTAGTAAATCACACCATGGTGCGTGGTGTGGTGGATGGTGCATCGGGTGCATTTCAGTTATCTGCGATTTAGTAAATCACACCATGGTGCGTGGTGTGGTGGATGGTGCATCGGGTGCATTTAAGGTTTCTGCGATTTATTAAATCACACCATGGTGCGTGGTGTGGTGGATGGTGCATCGGGTGCATTTAAGGTTTCTGCGATTTAGTAAAACACACCATGGTGTGTCGTGTGGTGGATGGTGCATCGGGTGCATTTCAGTTATCTGCGATTTAGTAAATCACACCATGGTGCGTGGTGTGGTGGATGGTGCATCGGGTGCATTTAAGTTTTCTGCGATTTAGTAAATCACACCATGGTGTGTGGTGTGGTATACGGTAGCGTGCATTTAAGCTTTCTGCGATTTAGTAAATCACACCGTGGTGTGTGGTGTGGTATACGGTAGTGTGCATTTAACTTTTCTGCGATTTCGGAAAATGCACCATTGTGTGCGGGTATATGGTAGTAATAAGTCTGACCCAAAGAATATTGGTTGACCCAAGGCTAACTGTGAGGTATACGGTAGTTTGATAAGCGTTACAGACAAACGGACTAACGGACAGACTACGACATTAAAGTCAATAGGAATCTAGCATATATATAAAAAATCAGAGGTTATCTTCTTTTCAGCGAGTTTTCACATGCTTCCATTTTCCCAATTGTTTCTCAAGCAATACTTGTTTACCCCACCATCCTTCTTTTTTCTCATATCAATACTATGGCGCTACTTTACTAATCATCGATTTTCGTAGATCAGCGAAGTTCAAAGATATTGACAATCTAGCTTTTTGTTGTTTGAATTGCTCTTTTCTTTCCTCTCACCACAAGCATGACGTCTTCCTTAAATATGTGTTTAGCAAGTTGACAAAGTTAAGCGGTCAAAATATATCAAGACAAGACAAAAGGTAATATATCTCCAAATATAAAATGTAATTAATACTCACGGTAGAGATATCATCAGATGAGTGAATTGGGTGATCAATTTCAAAATCAGGTGAATGAAGCGAGAATGGGGCCTGTAACTGAAATATATTTTACAGGAACATACACGTGACTAACCTCTCCATGCTCAGACATCTCTTCCTCTTTGATGGCATTATCGTCAGACTGAAATGATTAAATTTATTTAGCAGCTTTTGAAACATTTCCAATGTGCTCTGCCAGCACAGCTGAGTTCGATTCTAACTAGTTAAATGCCAGTTAAACCTGGTTCTTCTACAGAGCACACATAAGCTATAAGAAAAGCTCTCATCGGGCGGCCACCCGTACATTTGTCGTTCTTTGACCGGCGGCTACCCGTTGATTGGTCGTTCTCTGGTGGCCATGGAAAATCAACGTATGAAAAACGTGGTCATGGTGAAAATCGATAGTAGGTCATGGGTGGGCCAAGACTAAGTACCATAACCAATCGATAGTACAGCATCGACTTATACCGTATATGGCTACCGTAACCCTCAATTATCGCGAACTGATTTTATTTTTAAAAAAGTCCTGAAACTGTGTCCAATCGATTCTACAGTACCAAATGACTACCGTAACCTGGTTCCTTGGGTCAGATTCAGTTCCTTGGGTCATACATTTTTCTAAAAATCCAAAATTGATCCTAAAAATATTTCAATTATCCTATCGTATTTCTGAACTGTGGAGTCATTTTACGACTCATTTAAGATTTTTAGAAAAATGTTCAGCATTTTTAGAAAAATGTTTGACCCAAGGAACTGGATCTGACCCAAGGAATCGGGTTACGGTAGTCATTTGGGTACCGTAGAATCGATTGGACACGGTTTCAGGACTTTTTTAAAAATAAAGTCAGTTCGCAATATTCGGGGTTATGGTAGTGATATACGGTATCTGGAGGTACTGTACTATCGATTGGTTATGGCACTTTGACTTTTTAACAATAAAGTCAGTTCGCGATAATTGAGGGTTACAGTAGCCATATACGGTATAAGTCGATGCTGTACTATCGATTGGTTATGGTACTTAGTCTTGAACACACCCATGACCTATATTCGATTTTCACCATGACCGTTGATTTTCCATGTCCGCCAGTTAACTAACTGGCTCAGGTATGTCTGTCAGTATTCACTTTCACTTAGTAAAAAGAGTAAAATACCTCGTTTCCCAATGAATACGGATGGAAAAGTACGAGTGGCTCTTCCTTGGGTTCCTTTAAAATTGTAGCAGATCCATTAGAGATCTGATAGGAAAATATTAGAATTCCGTCGTTCAGAAAAATCTCCCATTATTAGAAGCACTACATTGATTTAAGCAAATCTTGCTATCTATGAGCTTGCTATTCACAAGTTACATATCGAATAAAAAGTTGCAACAAGCAATTAACCAAAAATAAAAATATATGATCTGAATTAAACCAGAATAAATTGCACTTCTCCAATCTCGCGACAAGTTCAATTCCTTTATAAGTAAGAACAAGTCAAGAAGAGAACATGATCAACAGAAAAGAATAAACAATAAACAAAGAGCGAGATAAATTCTTCAATTGACTCAAAGGATAAATATCACGATCGATCGATCCTCATCGAGTTTGTGAAGGGTGTATGCGCGGCCATTGCAGTGAAATATTATCAACGTTGGATGCTCTAAATAAAAAAAATAAGAATGTTACATCGACATTCAATAGCAAAAGTACCGTCTTGTCATGCTTCTTAAAACTATTTACAGAATTGTATCTCACTCCACATGAACAGAGAATGTTGATCCCATTCTAGAGATAAATAAGTTTGCCATAAATATCTTGATAGACTAACCGCCAATAGAGTTGTTTTGTGATGTTTTTTGAGATGACAAACATATCCATAGGCAGTCTTGGGATGCACCTGATACAAAATAAATAATACATTTCTATTATAAAATGCAAAGGACAGTGGCCAAAAAGAGCACATAAAGGGCCATGGTACATATAAAGAAAATAAAAAAAATATTGGGCATATCCCTAAGTATTCTTAGGATGTATCTGATACAAACATCTGATAAACATCTCGAACCAACAAAACGTGAACATGAAGAAATACAAAATGTGTTTATTTGTATCAAAAATATTAGAAGCTCACCTCGCACAGAACGCACTGTGGAGTTGTCTGAAATATTTTCATATAAATTTAAAGTCTTGAAAATCTATTGTATGTAACATTCTTCAAATAGAACTAAGCATAGAAGACTAACATCTAACAGACTAACAACAGAAGAAGACTGTAAGATTAACAATAGAAGGACGAATATAGAAAAAAAACTAACCACCGATCAGTCAATCTCCGAATTGGACCTTTTCTTTTTAGAATCACTTTTTAGAATGAAGTGGAATCACTGTGAAGTTCGAAATTTCGCACTACAATAAATCCATTTCCTTCTAGTAAACAAAGAACACTAACCGTGCGAATTTCACCCTAAAGAAACCCTCAAAAGTGTACCTCTGTATCATGAGTATATGAGTAGGACTCGTATCCACAATCACACCGTATAAGACATCCAGCCTGCAAAGAACTTCAAACTTAATCAGCTAACATAAAAACATGTAGACGTGGATCAATGCACAAAGAGAAGCTTACCAACTCGGGAGAGGTAGAGTGTTTGATTCTGAGATGAGCCTCCCATGCTACGACAGATCTTGAGCGATACTTCAAGATATTTGTTTAGAATTCCATATCCGAATTAAATTAAAAGAGAACAACTTACTTCGCACTCGGGGCACTCCAGTTCATTCTTCTTCGAATATTTTTCCTTTGGCTTATATGGACCCATGTTGGCTGGCCTTCTATATTTCTTGTGAGGAACAACCTGAATGGGAATCAAGTTGTAACTGAACTCCATTTAAAATATGTATGATAAATGTTTTAATTTTCAATAAAATACACGAAGGTTTGTGGGTAAATATTAGCCTTCTCTTTGTTCACTGATTCCGTTCGTCTTTTCTTCACAGATGGTTCATCCTCTCCATCTGATTCTTCCATAGAATCAGTGTACTTCACACATCCAGAGATATTTCTCGTAGATCTTCTTCTCTTTTCCACCTTCACAGTATCGGAGGAGTCCTGATATTGAAGTGGAAAGTGGAATATTGGTACTCCTGATTATATAATTGAATATAATACATTTCAAGGGAAGGTTCTGACTGCAATACAATGCAGCGAACATTTGGAATCAGCATTGTTATAATATTTTCTTCTTTGTCGCGTGATAAAGAATTATCATTGGATTTTTTCTCCTTTACCCTCTATCTTCAATAAAAAATTTTCTCCTTTACCCTCTATCTTCAATAAAATTTTTTCTCCTTTACCCTATATCTTCAATAACAATTAGAAAATGAAATGAAATCTTCAACACTTTCCTACTTCCGCGCCACGCTCCTCCCCCTTCTCACCCCATGCGCTATCCGACCCGCCTATCCCCTCCCCATTGCGCGCCGATCGTCCTTCGTCCCTCCCTCTTCGCGCGCACCCCCATCCCTTGAGTGAGAGGAGAGCACTTCCCTCTCTCCCTCTCTCGCTCCTCCCAGTGCTCTCTGACCCGGCGTGACAAGAGAGCGCCGGCGCGTGACAATTTCTAGCACTTCATCACTCCTTGGAACATCCTAAGTTCGAGGGGGGACCAATCGGCAAATTTTTGGAGAGAGCCAAACTCCATCCCTTTCGCGATGCAGGCTGGTTCCGCCCCCTCCCGCCCATTGGGGGGGGGAATCAAGGGGGCGGTGACTGGCGTGGAGAGGACTATACCACCCTGTTTAGATCCTGTTTCCAGGCGATCTTGAGTTTCAACGTATAGGGTCATGGTAATCCATATACCATGAACCCTAGACGCCTATAC